>VWZN01017956.1:909584-927957 GCA_013396955.1 Regulus satrapa | reverse complement strand
GCTATTTGTTTAAATTGGCTCAATAAGGGGTCAGATAAGCAGCAGTGCTACTGCACTTCTGTGCATCAGCAACATGTGGCATAGTCCAGGGAATAGGGAGGACCCTCACTAGCTTTACCAATTTAAACTGTCTTGAAACAGCTCCCTGGATATCTTGCCAGGGGCTGCGTAATAGAAAGAAGAGCATTTCTGCATCACAATGTCTAGCCCTGGCTAATTTTAAAACATAACGTAAAAAGGCTTCCTTCCTTTAAAAGCATGGGAATCACGACCCTTTCTTTTATAAATACACGTGCACACACAGATACACAGAGTATAAATTAGTCTGGAAAATGTGTTGATTTATAAGAGGAGGAAACAGAGGGAAGAGGAAATCTAAGCAATCTCATTTAGTCTTGGCAATATCAAGAATGCCAAGGCTAGTTTTCCCCTGCTTGTGGATGAGGAGGTTGGAAGCTTTTGAGAGATGGACTGGGATTATATTATGAGCTTTTTCACAGTTTAGATGAACTGAGGGTGACACTGGAATTTTAAGGAAAGGTTTCTTCCTCCTATATGATTTTGCATGCTGAAGTTTAACAGCTGTTGCAAGCAAAAAGAAAACATTTTTTTTCCCCTGCATCTTTTGATTCCACCAGAAGAACTGTGTTTCTTTGGCATTATTTCTTTTTAAGAAAATTTAGAAAATGAAGCAGTAAAATTTAACCCAGATCTAACTCTGCTGATTCAAAATTACATCAAAACAAAGGTCAAATTTGGTCAAACCTTTTAATTGCTCATGACCCCATTATTTTCTGTCCCCCTTTTCCCCACCCCCCCCTTAACTGGTTGTCCCATTGTTTCGCTAGGGACTGAACTCAGATTTACTGGCTGGCAAAATGCTCTTTTGCCCTTCACCCTATTCCCTGATTTAAAAAATAACAAGAGAGGGGATAGGTGTAGTGAGAAGCCTCAGAAGGGGTTGTTTGTTTGTTTGTTTGTTTGTTTGTTTGTTTGTTTGCTAGTTCTCAGCATCCCTGTAGGTTGCTAGTGAGTTTTTAGGAAAAAATGGGAATGCAAGTCAATCGATTCCCTGCAGCTCCACAAGACTGGACTTTCCTGGGACAATGTAAACATCCAACTGCCCTGTGAACTCTCCCATCTGATTTTATTAGATTTGTTTCCCTCTGTTTTTCCCTGTTGATCATCATTTTTATACGTTTGTCCCTGTGTTATATTTTTGCTGTTGGCTAGAGCAACAAACAGGCTTTTATTAGCCCGTGAGCCCCATGCAGGGGAGCGGGAACGGGCAGCACCTGGCACACAATGTCCCCTCCTGAGTTACTGAGTCCCCCGTGCCACAGTGGGATTCACTCCCTAAAAGTAAAAACGTTAAGTTCCCCCGGGTCCTCCTCCCCCTTCAGACTTTGCTCTGCCATGGCTGCAGGCCTTTACTTCAGTTTATGACTGTGGGGGCCGTGCTGGGTCAGCACGTCCTGTTACTCCCCTGTCCAGCAGAACCCACTTCGGGGGCTGCTGCCATTCCCAGGAGGTCCTGCTCACCCACACAGTTAGGGTTTTCTACCTTTTTTTCCACCAACAGATTTCCCACCTCAGGGGGCCCCTTTGGGGGGGGCAGCTGTATTATCAAAAAATAGGACTGACTGGGATTGAATCTCACCCCCCAATTATGTCCAAACAGCAGTAAAGCTGCAGACAAACATAAATAACACATGCTTGCGCCTCCTCTGCTGTGCTGTGATTCCAGAAATGCTGAAACTCGTGTCTGAGCACTTCGAACCCGGCTTTTAGAGAATTTGAAATGCATCCATTAAATTGCAGCTTTTGCTAAACCTGTCAAGAAGGGTTTCTGCCCCAAATGGAAACTGTCCAAAAAATTATGCATGGCCATTTTAAAGTCATGCAAGGTTAGAAAATACAAACAAAACAAGCCAAAACAAAAGAGGGGCAATTGAATGGCTGCAGGACAAAACTGTGAGCTAGGACAGTCCATCCCCTTCAATTATGCCCACTTAGCCACGTGAAATCAAGGCAGTTGTGAGTTGCACGAGGATGAGGTGGGGGTCATCCCCTTAAACACAGAAAGTTGGATTCCAGTTTTCTAAGTGTTTTGGATACTGATGTCATTTTAGGCTGATAGCTGGGGTTAAAATAAAATGCTTCATTGAACTAGGTGGGTGTGTGAAATGGTTCTTTTTTAATCTGCTGCTCTGTAGAAAAGCAGGAGGACAGGCTGGGATTCAGTGCTCATATTAGTCCATGCTGCTGCCTGTGCTAGCAGACAGGTGTCCCAATATCAAGGGCCAATCCCTTTTGTTCCCTAAACATGAGCCACAACAACTGTGCTGAGAACGAAGAGAAATTTTAAGTGTCCTCTGATTAATAGGTGGGTTTTTTGAGTTTTGTGCACTGATGAATTCCAGGGGTGCCTGGGCGACAGTTGTGATTCCTAGCTTTGCTGGATCTGTTTTCTGGGATACCTCAAATGAATAAATCTCCAGAGCCATCAGCAGCTTCTCACTCCTTGGAGCACTCTTTTCCTCACTGGCCCCCAAACTGGTCCTCTGACATACATTGCAGCTCCTGGTTTTTAGTGTTTTTCCCCTTCATTAGCTGAATTCTAAGCTCAGTTAATCTCTGCTTGCTGGATTAGTAAAAATTTTTTTGTCTTCTTGTGAGCTGTGCTTTTTCTGATCTCTAATTTTAAGTGCCCAACGAGCAAGTAAAAAAAGAAATATTAAGGTTTCCTGGGTATGACTGTGAAATCAAATCAACTATGAGTGACAAATCGGTTTTATTGGGGAAACTTGTTAAATGCAAGGACTAATTTTTAATTTTATTTTCATTTTTTTCATTTAAGTTCATTCATTTAAGAATTCTGAAAGGGTTTTGCAGGAAGTCTAAAAAAGCCTCCCATCTCTCTATATAAAAACATATCTCCAGAGAAAATTCTCTTAAAATACAGAAGACAGCCATATAATTCAGAACCTGTGGGTTTAACTTCGACAAGGCATGACAACCATTTTGCAAGCTTGAAGGCGTTTTGGAACCATTGTAAACCAAAACCACCAAGATGCTAAAAATTAAGGCTCCAAGCACAAATGGCCTCCCTGTGTACCTTTTGCAGCAGCACACAGAATATCTTGTGTTGGGAAAACATCACTCCCTTTCTGTCCAGGGAAGCACCGGAACACATAGCTGCAACAAGGCATGAAAAAGCTGGAGTTTGGCTGTAGCCTCTTAGAGAAAAGAGAATCCTGGTTTGGAATTACAGTACTCTGGTTGTCCTGGTATAATTTGATGAGCAACTTTTCAGGAAGGCTTCCTCCTTCCAATCTTCTCTTCCCTGTCCCACGCCACTGCTTCATCTTGGCCTTGGCCTTACTGATTTGTCCTGCCTTACAGTGAAATGGGTGAGGGAGCTGAATCCCTGGGAAAATCACCATTTATTCTTCTATTTTCTATTTGTTTGCCTATTTTATCTTTCCTGGGTGTTTTTTGTTTCCAGGGAATCAGATCCACTATCCAGCCTCCTACACAACTGGGAAAATAGTGCAGGATGGACATGGGAGGCAGAGGTTGCTGGCAAGGGTCAGAAATTGCATAAGGTAGCTAAAGCATCCTCCGGCTCATTGGGTGCCAAGTAACACCTTTAGCCCATCTGGTGAGCACAGCTTGCTATGACAATTATACCTATATATTTACATGAACGTCTTCAAACACTTATTTTCTGCTGAATTGTCCCTAATTTACACCAAAGAAATGTGAATGCAGCCTGTCTGCAGAACACTGCTGCCTGACTGCTGTTTTGACTTGCTTTGCACAGCTGCGAATACAAGGTAGAAGGCAGTGAAAATTACGAGCAGGGTAGCTAAGGATGTTATAAACAATGTCTGTGAGGTTAATTTGAATTTAGCTTATGTTTCTCAAGAGTCATTAATGATAGATTGCTTTGCATTCTTAGAAATGTGGGGTGGGGGTGCGGGGGGGACAGTATCCATATAAATTGACACTGTTATCAAAACAACAAAAGAAATCCCCAGAGGCCATTTAGATGCTGTTGAAAACAGATTTCCAAAATAATGTTAGTGGTATTTTTCCCTGTTAGCGTGTTAAAGCATGTATGCAAAGGTAGCGGCAATGATAATAGAAGACACAAAAGTTGCGTGCAAGCGATGTGCTGTGCATTCTCTTCTTGCTCTTCTCCCTCTTCCTTTGCTTCTCAAGGTACTTATATATGTGCTGCTCTGATGTGACTCCTTTCAAAGGAATAATTGCAGACAACAGACTTCACTCTGCTTTATTGGCAGCTTAAGGCATTCAAGCACTGCAAGGATTAAGTCTTATATCTTGGGGGACACCTTTCTGTTTCATGTCCTTGGGAAAGCTAGTGGTTATCAGAGATGTATGGGCAGGTGTGTGACTGCCTTAAATATGAAAGATTTTCCAGAATTGCTCAGTTTTTATTTTATTTTTTCGTGTTTTGACTTTCACTTGAGTTACCCCGAAAACCTTTTTCTCCCCAGGTGCTCTCAGGTGTAAGGTTCTTTAGGCATCACCTTGACCCAACATCTCCTCCCTGTGCTCTGCTCCTTGGACACAGTGCTGCCTATCACTGCAGAAAATAATAGACAAGTGCTTCTTATTCTTGTTCTGTTTAAAATGCATTTTCCAGTTACATGAGTATATAGCATTTTCTAAACAAGTAGTCTAATTTTGTATAAATAGGCAGCTTTTTAATAAGGTGCCCCAATTGACAATTAACACACAATTCCTAAGGCCAAGAATCACAAACATGTCATTAATCTCCTAATGAAAACATCTCATCTTCCCCATGCTTCACTGTAGAAATTTGTGTCTTTTTTATTTTTTGCTTTTTACTAAGTGCAGGTAGCTGATTGTTTTGGACTATTGGAAACAATTAAATCAAAATCTATGGGGCTTTCCACAGCTGTACTTAATAGAGAAAGGCAGAGTCCTTCCTACTGGTTACGTTGGTTGGTGCAATGCGCGGCTATTTTTATTTTTGAGTGAAAGTGAGGTTTTTAAACCTTAAAAATAAATTATGGACTTGACAGAAGAAAAATACTTGCTTACAAATCAGCACAAATGCCGTGCCCGGTATTTACTTTGCTGTGTGTATCTAAATTTCTATTTTGATTCAGGGACTTATCCTGATAGATTAATCTATGTTTAGTGAGAGAAGAAATTCATACTACCTGTTTCAACAGTGAATTTGCATTAAATAGGATGGGTAAGAGGAAAGCTGAATACCCCATTTGCACATTAAAAGCTGATCATTAATCCTATATTTTAACTCTACAACTGTCAGGAGCTATTATTTCCCAAAGAGCCTGACAGTTCAAGGGATAAACTGGAGTGGGTCCCATTATAAAGGTCTATGAATAGACGTCAGAATAGTTTGCGCATCAAACCCCAAAGGCTATTAGATGTGATACTTAAAGAATCAATTTGTAGCTAAATTAAAATGAAGGGATGTGAATCCTCAGACAGACTTTAATAAAGCAGAAAATTTAACATATAGAGAGGCATTTAAAATAAAATCAGACAGATGTAAAGATTTTAAAAAATATGTATTATTAAGCATGAAATAACCCCCAACATTGATTTTCAGCCTAGTGCTTGAAAAACTGTGCCACAGCAACGAGATCAAACAACGAGAGGTGCTGAAATGCTGCTTTCAAAATTATGTTTTCAAGTGACTCTACAGTAGATCAATAAGAGAGCTGATAGCTTACGAGCTTCTGAGGCAAGTCAACAAACACAAGGCAAGAAAAGAGGACCAAAGAGCTGTCTTTGTACAAAAAAAATTAGTTTCCAACAGGACATCCTGCTGAGTTTTATCTGAGTTCATTAGGCTTGAAGACTGAGATCTGCTAATTCCACATGAAAAGTTCCAGACATTTGCAAAAACAAATCAAATGTGATGCTGTACTTCAGCTTGTTAAGAAGCTGAAGTTAACACTAAAACCCTCTTAAATAGGCTCTCAGGAAATAGCGCATCACAAGCTCTACCATACTCACCCTTTCAGAAAACCAGAAGAAATCATGTAAGCTCTGTGCAATTCATGTGAAGCTTTAAAGCACCACACTAGACCGGCCCTCCAAAAAGCAAATGTTGGGAGAAGAACACGATCCTACAGTATGTTACTTAGGTTTTCTCCCAGGGGGTCTCAAATGAAGTCAGGGAATCAGGCCCAACGCATACAATTACAAGGGCAGGAGTACAGAAAGACTGACAGCCTCACTGTACTGGGAACAACTTTGTTCTCTCTCATTTATTTCTACAATTGGTTGCTCCTAGGTAGTTTATATCCTGAAGTCCTTGAAACAGGATGTGCCTTAAAAATTATACATCTTCCCCTGTGCTCTGAAAGTTAATTGTTGTTTATTATTCAAAGTAGGCTACTGAAATTAGATCTCATAAAAATGAAATGGTTCATTTCCATAGCTGAAAATGGAGCTCCTTGCATACTGAAGCTGGAAGAAGTGAAGACAAAGAGAAGTTTATTGTAGACGGTTCCCCCTGGTTGTTCTGTTAAAAGCCTGCTGAGGTATGAATGAAAACTCCAGAAAGCCCCTTACTCTGTACTTCACTGATATAACAAATTTTAATATCCCAGGGAGGACAGATGAAAGATCTATACTGTGGGTTGTCCATAATATCTAATAAATCATTGTCTCTGATAACTTCAGATAAGCTATTCCTTCCTTTTTTATATTGTTTAATGCAATTAACTATTAACCCCTTGTCCACAATTATTTTATTATTTTATTTATTTTATTATTTTATTAACTTATAAACTTGAGGCAAGCTACTTATAGACATGTGCATGTATAAATTAAAGGAACTAGGCTCTTTACTGTGTTCTTAAGTCACAGTAACTACACAAAACATTAGTCACAAAACTGCAGTTTGATACAGTCAAACTAACGTAGAAAGTTCCAATGGTGAGGATTCCAATACTCAGTATGTTCACCCGTTCCCTTATATGTGTGCTTTATGATATCATCTTTCATTGCAGAGCCATATATAATAACTTTATTCAAATGCTTCTCTCAAAAAGAAACAATTAAATTCCTCATGAGCTTTTTGGTGGTGACCAGTTCTGCAGTATTTGAATGCTTCATGAACATAAATTAATTTATCTCCCTCTTGGCAGTTGCTGTTGGAATTCATCCCAACAATACTGCTCCGGGTTCATAGTATAGTGAAATTTTGGCTTTGCCCATGTAATCTACCCTAGAATAATATATTCAAGCATTGAATAGTGGGACACTGTAGTCTATAACTGAGGACGTGGCATATGTGGTTCAGTCAGTGCTACCAGCTGTGAGAAACCTGAGCATCCTCAGTTACAGCAGAATCTTAGAATTTAGCGACTCCAACTGAAGAGGTAGAGATGGAGCATGTGCAAACTGTGATTTTTCACAGACTTATAACACAGCCAAATGTGCAACAAGAATAGCAAAAGGCAAAGCCCTAGCATAGGGAAACTTCAGATTTTTCAGACTCTGGCTTCAAATTGTGAAGGTGCTAGAACAATTCCCAGAGAAAATCCAGACTGTTTATTGATAATCAAAACAACCTGCTTTCTGTTTCAGAAACAGTTTTGGCTGAATTTGTCATTAGCATTTGAGCCTAAATTAGATGCTGCACAAAATGACAGCAGAAATGGCTAAACTGATAAAATTTAGCTGTCTGTGAAGACAGTCTTATAAAGGTAGAGAGTCAGGCAATTTTTCCTTTTCACAGTATACCTACACAAACGTGTAATAATCTCATTACACATAATGCCATGTGTTTGATATGAATGTGTGCAAATGTGCAAATGCCCACAGGTGCAAATGTGCTTGTGCAAATACACACAGAGAGATCTAATGTTTTGTCATGTTCAAGATTAGCACCTATAGATAGTCACCGTGTGTAATTCGGGATCAGTTATGCAAGCACACAAGCCTACAGCTCGTGAGCCACTCCTCAACAACACTACCTCCGACTGCAGTCAGAACAGGACAGTCAGGATTATAATCTTATTAAAGGAGAATAGATGCAGAAATCACGTCCTACTTTTGTTAAATGCAGCACTGGTAGGTTATGTGGCTTGCACACAGTTTGAAATGTTCGTTGTGTGTCTGGCTTGCAAAAATTATTCGATTCATTTGCAAAATTGTAAATTATACCATTGGACAGAATTTTCTCAGGCCTATAAATCCAGGTATATATTAAAAAAGAAGGCCTGTGTTTATCATCTGTAAGAAGTTCTTGTCTTTTATTTCAGAGAGGCAGGTGCAATCACCACAAAAGGAAACAATCCAGTTCAGCAGCAGCCTCGACAGGAAAGCTGACTGCCAGGTGCATGAAGTGTAAGGATATCTGTGCTGGCTATGTACGCACCAAGGGTTTGATTTGCATTAAAACAGTGCTGAGTTGGAGGGAAAAAAATGGAAGAGAGGACAGGTAGGCACCACCTTCCCCACCACCATCTCTCTGCCTGCTGAAAAGGTTTGGGTTTCACGGCAGAAACACAAATACAGAGTGAAGATAAATAATTAAAGCCTAGCATAATGGGCTAAAGTAATTTCTTTTTATCGGGAAAGTATTGTGTGTGTGTGTGTGTGTGTGTGTGTGTGTGTGTGTGTGTGTGTGCAACAGATGAAGCGCATTTTGAAAAATTTAAATGTGTTAAAGCATTCTAGCATTTCTTACAGTATTGGCAGAACTTGTATTACCTTGGGGGGAAAAAAAAATACCCAACACCACTGAGCACATGGGCTTATCTGCAACCTAATACTGTTATTGTAAGGGTTTGTATAGCTCACTTCCTGCCTTTAGGCTTACACAACAGGATATTTAAATTACAAAGACAATGAAGAAATGAGGCCAAAATGCTCTTGATATTAAAAATTTTCTAGTTGTTCTAATTCCCCATGAAGTGAGTAGCGGAATTAATCAGTAAACACAAGGTCGTTCCTGGAAAAAAACTACAGGCAAACTAAAGGCAGCAAGGCAGGTCCAGAGTTTATCAACTGTCCCACTATGCGGTGAAAAGCATGTAAATGACTAGTATAATGGCAGCTACTACCCTTTACTGCTGTTAACTGTCTGTCGATGTTTCCATTGTTAACTTGGTCGTCAGGGTTTAATATCTCACCTGTATCAAATTTCGTCAGGTCAAAACTTGGCTCACAGGTGTTTCTGGATGGTACTCTTCTAAAACAAACAAACAAACAAACAAACAAACAAACAAACAAACAAACAAACAAATATTATCAACCAGAGCTGGGTTGAGAACTATGTTTTTTAAATGATATTATTGTATTGATGTTGATATTTTTTCCTATTGACTTTTCAAATCTGAACACAAACATTTAACTTTTAATTGAAAAAAAAACCCTAATTATAATTCAATTGAGCAATTGAATCTTTTCATTATCATTCGGTTTGCGTCGATGGAGATATTTTTATCTTAGAAGCCTTTATCTGAGTGGGCTCGTCCTTCTTACTCTTTCCTGATCTACCATCTTGAAGCAGTTCAAGAAAACCTGCACTGGATATGCAGCAGAGCTTTTTTATTTTTTTCTCTGGTGCACGTTTGGGACAGAGTCTCTGCTCTATTTGAAGTATATTTATTCTCTTTTAGCTGGGTGACTGACTCTGGTTACGCATCCAACTCAAAGAAGGTGCAAAACTGTTTTCGTCAGAGATCGCTGAATGGATATAACCCCTGCTATGTGAGGTACAAATGCCAAAACACAATTCCAAGCACAGGTACCAAGCATGACTTGTGCCACGGTTTGCTCTGCCAGGGTCAGCAAAGGTCTCAGGGTATTTCATTACAGCAGTAGTGAACGCAGCTCTCTGAAAGTACTGACCCATTTTGCAGCTTCAAGAAAATGAGGCTCAGAGAGAAGAAAACCTGTCTAATGCAGCAAGTGGAGTGCCCTCCCCACACCCAGTATGTAAGGCTCCAATGGGAATCAGCCTAAGCACGGTGCTTTGGGAGCAGGGCAGAGTAACGTTATTCCTGCATCCCCTGCTGTGGTAGCTTCAGTGATACCAGGGGAGAGGGGACCATGGCTCACATCACCCTGCTAACCAGGGAAGTGCAGATGCAGCCACAGGCAGCCAGTTATTGCCTGGGATTGAGATCAGCCACGTCAGCTCTGCCCAGTAGTGCAGTCCTTCCCCTCTCCTCACTTACCTGTGCTGCATGGGGTGAAGAGAGGACGAGTCCTACCAGCCCTTGGTAAGAACTCCACTCGTGAGCAGTTTGAGTGAAATTCAACTTGGATTAATAGCTGGAGCTCTAAACCCGTTTTGCATTAATGATGAAAAAAAGGCATTAGTATATGGATGAATGTAACTTATTCGCGGGCTTAAGGGCCCTAAGGTCGGGGAGTGAAGAACTCTGCAATAGCTTTGATGGTTACATTCCTCCATTCATATCTCTGATTAAGTTTAAGTGTAAAACTCATGGAATTTCCCATTAACTGTACATCTGAGGAAGCTGCTGAATGCATTTATGCAAGTGCAGATAAGAAATTTAAGTTATACAAACTAGTCACACATTCCCTTGCTTTTGATAAAGCAGAAGAAGGACAGAAGGATTGTATGTGTGCTAAATAAATGACATTAGATGAAGTAATGCCTTTTTTGGACATTTTCCACTTTGCATTTGGAAGTCAGGAGCATCTGGAAAACCACATTTTTTTAAAAATATGGTGGGAAATTATTAAATAAGAATGTTCCAGTCAGTCTCTTGTGTGCAAATCTTGCAGGGTCTGGAAATTACCAGTGAACTTTGGAGAGAATTTTACCCTTAATATGGACTAAACACATTTGGTAGTCAAGGAGGAAACACTTGGCTACCAACCAAGCAAATACTTCCTTTTAAAAATGCTCTAGTGTGCGAGTGAAAAATGAGGTCATTCATGCAAATATCTCACTCACCAGCACTTTTTAAATAACCAGATTATGAATACTATGCCTGCCCTACAGCAGAATGGTACTAACCTAGTAGATAACTCTTGAACACAAACTTAATGTAGTTATATACTCCTTGCAGAAGCACTTGTGAATGATGTAAGGAGTGCGCAGAGACACTGTTAATGCTTGCCAAGTAGCTTTCTCCAAAAAAGGAAAGGTGGTAACACAGGAGGTTCCAGGAGCAGATGTAGAACCAGGCAGTGGGTAGCCAAAATTACCAGCTTTGTCCCAGGTGTCACAGCAGAGCTCCTGGCTGTGACCTCAACAGCCACTTCTCTTTAGTTGCTGCAGCTTAGGGCAGCAGTTTATGTTCAGCTGTCCCCACCAGGTTCCAGTTGCTGGCCTCTCACAGACTTGGCAGCACCACAACAATCATTTGGGTTACAAGGCAGGAGAGCATTTTGGAAGGAAGCAGGCTCCTGGCCCCTCTTCACAGCCCATGGACCCCTTCTTCCCACTTACCCCTCGTGGTGTCTCTCCTGTGGACTACAGATGCTTGCGTTGTGTCAGTTCTACTTGGTGGAGCCTTCAGCACCAAATGGTGCACCCAGCTCTCTTCAATTCTGTAATATAAATAAACAAACCAACACACACTTTAGCCTTAGTGACACCAAATGGAGTTGACAGCACACACTCACATGCATCCTTCTTCTCTGGAGGGACAAAACATTGGCTTGGACAATACTAACAGCATCATTCTGTGAGCATTTTTGGCAGCGTTGTTACCACAGTTATTTTGCAATCTATTATTTTTATTACCCCAACTTCCATCAAAATAAACAGGATCCTGGACTCCTTAGATGATAGAGAGATTTGGCATGAAATGTTCTTATGTCTTAGGGAAAAATATGTGGAGTATTACACAGCAACATACTTCATAGCAATAAAAGTATGACTAGTAGTATATCTTGCATTGCAAGAATGTTGTCATACTAGTGCTATGAAATGCAGATCTATTGCATTTGACTTTATAAAGCATAACCCTTTTATTATAAAAAGCCCCTAGGAGCAAACAGGATGTTTGCACCACTGATATTAATGGGATCCTTTGCAATAAAAACAGTTCTTGGGAGTCTTTTGAACAGCAGAAGGAATCTAAGAGTTGCTGGCGTATGTGATAACTGCTTTATTGAGTGAGTACATCTCTGCTTTTGTCAGAGAAGCAAATGAAAATGTAAATAAAAGGGAAAAAAACCCCAAACCTGATAAGGTATTGCTCCACAAGAACATTCAAAACAAAGAAGTATCTTCCAAATAGCCTGTTCTCTTCAGGAAGCTAGATAAGTGTTTTAGAATAAAAGTACTGCTTATTCCTGAATGAGGCACCCACATAGGGAGCTGCTTTAGTTTGGTTATTCTGCAAACAATTCCGATAGCAAAAGCTCTGCCAGCCGGCTTCCTGGGAGAGGAGGGGGGAGGAGGTCTTCACTACATTAGGAGCCTTTTGTTGGTCTGATATGGCTATATACCCCATCACACTGGTGTTCAGCAGGGTTTCCAGGATAAAACAGAAATCCAAATAGAAATCCAAATACCCCTTTCTGTCTACTTGAAAGTTTGTTCTGATTTGAACAGAATTTGTGTACTTACCAGACAATTGAATAGTGTAGTTTAACACTCAGCCTTTTCTGTGCTCGTTTTAAAACACAGAGGGGGGAAAGCAAAGGGGATTATACTGTAGGAAACAGAGAAGCAAAAGTGCTCTGCATATGACTAAAATATCTTCAAATCCTCGCCACAGAAGTTTCTCAAAACCTTGCCGTCTCTAAGTAAGGTCTTTGTTGACATGAGTGCCTTGCCTGTTTCTGAATACTCGGGGTTTATTCGCTTTGGAGTTTAACAGGGGAAAAAAGGCAAATGCCTCACAAAATCTGTAGTGGACAACTTCCCTAACTCACTTCTGTCTTTCAAACCCTATGAAAGCAACAAATGAGAAGCCGCCTGCAACTTGTTGTTTTAAGTCAGGATAATTTTATGCTGATAATTTTATGCTAATGATCCTGGGTGTTTGTTGCAGCCTCTTTCTCTCACTAGAACAAATTCAGTTGGTTGATTTGTGGATCCAAATGTGAAAAAAAGAATTATGACTTTTGTGTGATTTATGGGGAAATTAGAAAAGCAGCTAATTTGGCATAAAATTGTGCAGGGAAGAAAAATGGTCCATCAGCGATGAAAGAAATAGTGGGAAGTTTTTGGAAGAGTTCCTGTTCTCAAAATAATTTTCCCCAAAATTCTGCATATTTATTATGACTTACACTGTTGCAAACTACTTCAGCTTCAGATGTAATCATTGTACTTTTACTCATTTTTAATTTATACCAGTTCAGAAATACAGGCTGGCAGCACACAGTTTCAGGAGTAGCAGACTCATAACAACATCTTAGCTACCCACCCCAATCTAGTATTTCCTGATTTTCCTTTAGGATGTGGGCAGTAGTACGCTAAAACTGGGCTAATGACACACATTTCTGATTTGAATGAGATCCAGAAGGTAGAAAAAAGGTTTGGGAGTTTCTGAATGCTAAGTTTTTGTCTGGCTCACTGAAAGGTTAGAAGGCTCTGGCAAACTTTTGCTCCAGCCTGTGAATGGATCTGTGCAGATGGACCTCGGTGTAAGTTGCAGCATCTCTACAGTGAGGCAATAAACTCTAGGATTTAGACTCTAAAATATCTTTTTTTCTCATCTGCAAGTCCCTGTGTGCTTTCAGCCTAGTAAATATCTGATGCTGGCTAACTTTTACTGTTTCTTCTGCTGCTCGTCACTGCAGATCCACATCCGAGTGCTTACGGCATATTATATTACAGCCAACAAACTAACTTCCTCTCAAACATGTTACTTCTACTCTGTTGCTTGTGATATTGATGGCTATTTTGACCTTTGCAGTTCTCTAATTACTGAAGCCTTAAAATAGTACACGTCAGGTAAAATATTCTCTTTCTGAAGTTCCTTTTTCCTCGCATGCCTGAGCTGAAAGACCATATAAACTAAGATTATTCAACCACTTTAGACCACTGCACAGAATGTCAAGGGAAATTTTGTTAGTAAGGACAAGTGACTGTTTTGTTCCACTTTTACTTTTGATGTATTTTTTACTCAGCAGAAGATAGTACAACGATGTATTTGCCATGCCGTTCCATAAATCATTTAAATTCTTCTCCTTGCTGAACTCCAGAAATGAACATTTGCAAAACTATTGTTTTTCCCTAGTCCTTTATTTAAAGTTTGTGTATCAGCCCCAGATAACACATTGTTTAGAGCTGGCAACCAATTTCCCCAGTTTTACCAGGCGGCGCATTCGCTGTAACATCACAGGTCATTTTTAGCTATTGTACGTCTTTGTCTGGTCCAGTTAGAAAAGCGCACAAGCACTCCAGTACTATCAGTTATGCTTGGAGGAACATAAGAAGGGCGAGGGGGAGGGGAGAGGAGGCGACACAAACTCAGAAATATCCCGTTTTTCTGCTTTGGGAGAGCACAGCCCGCTAACAGCCAGGTCCAGCCTGCCAGAAAATCAGTGTACTGCAGTGTTATTATCAGTAGACAGAATGGAAAAACCCAAGCCACAGAAATATGCCCTCCCAATGATCTCTGTCTCAAAGGGAAAAAAAAAAAATCTTAAAAGTTGCATCCTTATTGAATTTGTCTTCCTTGAAATTAATTCTACTTTGTGGCCTAGTTCTTTTTATTTCTGAACCTATTATGGGCCACATCTGTGGAAGTCTGTATCAACTATTCTGAAACCAGCTGCTGCTGAGATTCTTTCAGTAAAGCTGAAATTAAGAACAGGTTTGTGGGCTCCCTACCTGCTGTGAAGCCGTGATGTAGTTTATAAAATTACATATGGGTGAGAAAATCTGACTGCCAGGGCTGGAAAAGTTGGTACGTTTAAGATGAACCTAAAATAGCCTTGTACGCTGAGGCTGTGCTTATTTGCAATATTAACTTTTTCTGCTCTCTTCCTCATTGTGAGGAAGACACATACAAATGTCATTGTAAAAGCAATATTGGATAATTCAGTTGAAAAAAAAAAAAGTGGGTTTGAGAGGATCAAAGCACAAAAAAATCAAAATCAGACTATATCCTAGCAACTGTGTTGGCGGTAAGGGCAAATATGAAAGACATTAGAGTTAAAAATGTTGATTCTTCAAGAAAGGTCTCCAGATTATTTCTGCCATAAGGAAAAGCTCATTACATGCCATAAATGAGATGATGGAAACAAGCACCAGTCATCTTTTATCATTGATGCAATTACATTGATAGCAAGGGGACAACTTGTATGAGTTGAAAGTTAAGAGGTTATGACCACATCCTGACACCTGATACAATTTGTCAACAGATATGACCGAATTGCTTATTGCTGTAACATTAATAGATGCATCAGATCATTAAATATGTGCACCTCTCCAAATGCAAAAATATTTTCAAATCCGTTCACTAGATTTATGCCTGACTAAATTAGCAGGGTGCAAGAGCTTGACCTCAATCCATGCAGACCCGGAGAGTACACTGGTGTGCAAAACTTTGAGGGATGGGGGTGTGTTTGCATAGCAGAAACTCTGGAAACAGCCTAACATTGCACAGCTACTGAGACATGATTAGAGAGGAGAGAAAGATTGTTGTGGTGCACATCAGAAGTCAATAATCCAAGGGTATAAGCTGGATATTAATTGAAACCATTTTGTTTCAGAGTGAAATTTGTGCCACCCACAGAAACTCTGGAAGCACATGAGTGTTAGAATGGCCCATTTTAACTGGAGTCAGAAATGTGAGTTTCTTTTTTAAAGACATTACTGGGAACGCTTCTGGGTAGTGATCTACAGACATAGATGGGAATTAGAGCTGCCTGTGTCTTCCAGTTGGCAACTTCTGCACACATTTTTTGTATCTCCAGATACACCAAGAAAAATTCTGGTTTAGAATGTAAAGAGTAATACAAGATTCTTTTTGTCATCCGTTTGTGTACTCTTTTTTTCTGACAAAGCACAGTTTGAGAGCATAATCTCTGTCTTAGATTTTAAAAGAATTTCAGATAGACTTGTAATACCTGAAAATATTAATTGGCACAAAACTCGAGTAACTCGGAGCAAGCACACAGAAAAAGAGACTGACTCCCCTAGACTATATTTCACAGACTGTATTTGTGTATGTGACGTGTACACACACACATATGCACACACATATATATGAAATGTAATCCAAACTTGGCTTGTTTGCCTGTCTTGAAGTATTTATCTATGCTTTCAGCCTTGCTTTTACAGAGATGGCCTTTTTTCTCACTACTCTACCACAGTGTTTCTAGGGAACCTTTTCTTATCTAAACTTCCACCAATCACTCCTAAGGCTAAGTTATGCAGACAAGTCATCGCACAGAATTTCATCAAACTGCCATTTTCCCTAACTTGAGAAAGCTCGGTCCCAAACGCTGAACAAATAATTTATTAGACCATAGAAAAAGTAAATAAATGCTTTCCTGCTCCAAGTATTTAATTAGCCAGAATTATTATACATGCAAGTCTATAAATAGTAAACCACGTATTGAGCCATTAATATCACTGACATTCTCATACAAAATACTGTAATTTAAAGAATTTGAAACTGGAGGACATCGCCTGGAAGATTTCTGGCAAAGATAAAATGAGTAAACTGTCTGCAAACAAATTAGTCACCCATGGAAATGGTACATTATGAACGATTTGAAAATTAAGAACATCATCTCTACCTGAAATTTCTGATGACATTGATGATATTATGCAAATATATCCTGCATATCTTTTGAGTCTATAAATTCTTACACTGTTTCAGTTTTGCTTTTAAAACCCAGAAGTGCTGGGCTCAGCAGAAGAAATGTGAGAAAATCTCCTATTTAAAATTACATGGACAGAGGAACTCTGCTGGTGACTTTCCGTGAAATTAATATACCGCTTGATTGTTTTTAAGGTCTCTGCATCTTCTGAATTTTTAATTGCCTTTCCATTAAAGTGGAATACCCCTCGCGTACTAAGCTTAAGATGGGTTCTCCAGTCCTTTCACTCCTATAACCTCCTATTTTCTTAGAGGAACAAGGAGTATAAGACTGGGCCCTATGGAAGCAAATATGGAAAATATTAAGCATTTTAAGTATGACTCTGTCAAGTAATAGAGCAAGCACTGTGTTGTATATTCTCATGTTTTATTGTCTAAAGAAAAGAATCTGTACAGACTCCGAGAGAAAAGGAGTAGGTCATAAAAATCACATTTTTAGGTAGAGGACTTGAGAAGTCTCATGCACCTTTCATTGCTCTGACTTGTCAATTTTCGCCATATGGAAATTGTTAGCTTAATACTGTAGTTCTAAATACTGCCCAGGAATGCTGATTTATAATGGATTTCTTAGTCTTTGTGTAAAGAAATGCAAAAGTACTATATAAACTGTGATTAGAGAATCTACACACTTGTGTTATAGGCGTGCGCCTGGGGTGGATTCTTCAGGCTCAGAGAGACGACATCTGCTCTGGTCCACCCACAGGTAAATCTGGCACCGGTGAACTTGGAATTCCCACAAAATGCTGCACTTCTGGAGTAACTGGGAACCCAATTTGGCCTGCAATTGAAAAAGTGTGGAGGAAAGATGCTGATGCATAAGGGACAAAATCCAGACATTCCAGATGCGTTATTTACTATTGAGGCACTTAAAGACACAACATTAATGTAACAAAGCTGCTTTTGAAGAATAGGCAACGTGCATTTTTTAAAAGCACGTCCTCTCTAGCTTTTGACCAGCTGCTATGCACATCTAGTTTTGGATTTTTTTTTTCTTTTTCCTTTTTTTTTTTTTCCCGTCTAAATTAGAATTAAATTTGATTGTCCCAAATACATCCCACTCAGGCATTCATGCTGAAAGCAGCAACAATTGTCAATGACCTTTAACACGCCTGCTATACAAATTAGTGCAGATCATTAATCACACATAGCTTACATTTTATGATTCGTGTATCCTTCATTACCAACTTTCCCCTCTCGCTCGCTGCCCCCCACCCCCACCACTTCCCTTTATTCTTAGGGTTCTTGTAATAAGCACTGGAAAGGGCAGGATTCAAAGCCTCCCCCCGCCCCAATTTAGTTTTCTTCTCATCGCCGGAGCGGTTCTCGTCCCAAGTGCAAGACGGAGGGAGCGCAGCGCGGGGCTGGTGCGCCCAGGAGGGGCCGGGGGGCGACTCCGGCGGGGAGCTCAGAGCCGGGGTGCCCGGGGGCGATGGGGTTCTGCCGGCCCGGGGCGTCGGAATAACACCGTCCCTCCGTCAAAAGTGCTTCGTGTCAATTGTACGTCATCGCACATTACGAGACAAAGAAAGAAAGAAAGACAGAAAGAAAGACAGAAAGAA
>VWZN01017956.1:872896-902060 GCA_013396955.1 Regulus satrapa | reverse complement strand
TTTTTGGCGTGATGATTACTCAACTCAATGCTGGTTATTCAGTTTTTGATGTTGTTTACATCTTGGTTGTCTGCAGAGGCCCATCAGCCTTTTTACACACTTGGTGTTAGCAGTTTTTCTTTGCATTCCTGAAACTGCATTATGGCAACAGTGCTTGTGCACATGAACGTGGGGCATTGAGCGTGTGGTCCGAGATTAAAGTAGTGCGCGGATGGACAAAACTTGCATCTCATAAGTTGCTACCAAACTATTTACTGCCTTATAAATTCTAGCAGGCAGTAGCATGCAACTGCTGTAAGATGTTTATTTACCACTCCCAAGTTGTGAGCTAACGCTGCAGGTAGAGTCCGTGGCAGGGACGCTGAGATAGGGACTGCTGAAGATTCTGGTCTATAAACTGTTTCAAGTCATGGAAGAACAGCGGCTCTTTTCTGTGCATTCAAGACTGCTTACCTTCTGAGGACTACTTAAAATTTCATTTTTGCTAGCGTTTCATTTAAGTGACTGCTTATGAAAATAATTAAATTTTTATCAGCAGGATATTGTGTTGCTTAACGCTTGTTCAAACAAAATCCACATTTCATTGTGGACTGCTGCAGAAGCTGTAGGCCTGGCATTACTATTGTACCGTTGTGGTAAGCCCAAGGTAACTTTAGTAGGATGACTCTGAATTTGCAGCGCTGGATGTGGGGATGAATTTAGCACACAGCACTTAGCTCCTAATTAAAGCTTATAGTATTACAGCCGTAATCAGGGCACTCTTAGAATCTCTAAGAAATTACTTTTTCCTTTGTCTCCACTTCTCCCTTTTTTTTCTTGCCATCTCACTGTGTGGTGTTGGGAGCTTACTTCTCCATATTGGGGCTGTCATATTTATGTCCCAAAGGAAATGCTTTCCAGCAGTGCACTTCAAATTGCAAAGTAGAAGAATTTTGTGGCTCCCTAAATCTTTAAGGCCAGTTTCTAAAATGATCTAGCTTTTAATCTTCTTTTCAAAGTAAAATGAAAACTACAAAGCATATGTAATTACAATTTGTAGCTATTTTTAGACTCCTGACATGTTTCATTTATAGTATAATGATAAAAACAAATAGCACAGAGGCTAGACCAACAATTTTTAAACCGACAGCATCCACTTTGGCTACCCTGTGTGTATTTCATGTGTTTCCTTTGGTTCTTTTTTTTTTTTTGGTTGGTGTTCTTTTCTGGCTGGCAGTGTACCGAAACTGTATGTCTCCCTACATGCTGGGGGGTGCAGAGAAATCAAGAGCTCAGTCTGTCGGGCAGGTCCTGTTGTGAGTGTTTGCTGAAAAGCGGATCGTATGTCAGTGAGTTTTAACGTACTGCACAGACACACACACAGACACACACACACAGGCACGCATGCTTTGCTTTTCCGGCAGGTATAATAAAGGAAGAACGGTGAGTTGGCTCGTCACTATTTTTACACTGCATTGAAATGCTCGTGTTGGCTTATTACGGGGATAAAGCTGACTGAATAGTAATTTTTCCTTGTCTTTTTAAAAAAAGATGGTGAGCAGGGAAGTGGTGTTAGTTTTCAGTAAAGAAAGAGGGGGGGGAAGCTGGTGGAAATTGAGGTGTTCTAGTCACAATTGTAGCCTAATTTTAAAATGGTCACGTCTACTTATTTTAAAATAGATTTGGGAATGAAATTAGCCGTGTTCTTTGTTTTTAAAAGGGTAACGTGTGCACATTCACCATATGGTAGCATTTAACCCATATTGTATGAGCTGACAACAAGTCACATTTATTCTCTGATTTATTTCAGTGTTTCAGAATGTTCTTTCTCTGAAATCTAGTACAATGAAAGATGCATTTAGGATTGTGCAATGTAATTGTCTGTAGCTGTTTTGCCTCATTGTTAGAGTGATACCAGGTTCATGAGTAAGCAATATTTTTTGCTTCTGAAATAATTTCCTTAAGAAATAGTCGTTCTCTGAATGTTGAAATGGTTTGAGGGAAGAGTTCTGAACAATAGCCAGTGACACGGTGTGTTGTAAAGGATTGCGGGGCGAGGTGTTACAGTCTCTGCTGGCTGAAACTAGAGCTGCTCCTTTGATGGTTGAGTATGTGCTTGCAAAGTCTTTCTCTCCTCCCCCCCCGCCCCCTTGTCCAGCAGTCTTTACACAGAGGTTGCTTAGTTGTCTGTTCTAATGGATGCATTCTGGCTTCCTTTGTGGTAGACTCTGAGGCACCTGTATTGGTGAGCTGGTAGCAGTATTGGCAGCCACAAGTATGATAAAACTATGAATCAGGAGACTTAAACTACGCAATTAGGGAAACAAGATACCTTGTTTTCCCTTTGGATTTGGATTTCCCTGGGAGTTGTGTTTTTAGGCTTTCTTTCCCCTGTGCCATCTTATCCGTGCACATCTCTGGGGTTTCAGGAGATGAGGCTCTACTGCAAAGTCCCAAGGTGTGCAGTAAATAGGAGTTAGCTCCATACGGTGCCTTGCGTGAGAACTTTCAAAAGTCGGTGGCAGTCCTCACTGAGGTACCAGTTGCTCACCATCTGTCTCTTAAAGTAATTTCTTTTAACCTTGGGACTCTAAAATATTTCAACAAGGTTATTCATGTGTTTGTGTGAAGTGTCTATAAGTGTACTGAAAAACTGCTAAGCTTCTAATTTCAACGTGGTGTTTGAATACTAATGTATACCAATTAGGAATGGCTGACGTTGTAATTCATAGAAGTTGAAAGGAGCATTAAACACCGCCCTTCCAACACTAAATACAGCTTTCCCTTCTGTGTGTAGCTGCTTACGTGAAACCAAGGGTCTGTCTTCCAGGTTGTTGTGCTAGTGCGTTGATAAATCCTTGGATAAACTAGCAGGTTCTTGTATTATTGTCACATCGGCCGCTTTGCAGCATCCTGTGTGTAACTGTACCTTTAGCTGATGAACACGGTGCTTTCTTGGGACTGTTTTTGATGGCTCTGTGAATGCTTATTTTAAGAGCATTTTTAAAGGAGTGTTTTCATCACTAAATAGAAAAGCTGTATGAAATCCATAAATACTTACTTTAATTAGATTTGCTCTGTTTTTCTTTTTTTTTTCCCTCCAGTTAAATTTTACCTCAGTAATGAATGCTGTGATCTTCAATGCATAATTTATATTGACATTAATAATGATAGTTGGAGAATATTTTAATGCCAGTTTGAGAAAACATGACAATTTATGTTGATAACCTTGGTCCCATTAAATTCGAACAGATTTTAGAAGAGAGCTGTGACTATCAGTGGTATGATGAAATAACCCACTTCTTTTCATTGTGGCAAGCATATTGGAGAGTTCATCTTATCATGAGCGGTACATACCAGGTGTCAAGTGACATGCCAGACACACAGCTTTGCTTCTGAATGACTCTTTCCAATTAGAAAGTAATGGCTTTAACGGGATCAACCAAGTAATCGGAGTCTGTCAGTTCTCCTGTGCCAGGAGGTGTATATTTGCAAATGTTATTTATTTATCTGCTTTTTAATGAGTTGCAAAATTGTTGGTAACCTTGAGTAAATTTGGGGGGGTGGGGGGTGGTGGAAATACTATGTGGAAATTGTGGGATTAATGGTTTAGCAGTTGGGATTAAAAATAGTCTCAACAAATTACCCTGTTGATACTGAAGCCAGAATCTGTTAATGGGGTTACAAGCAGATTGGTTTATCGGTCATTTATTTTCTAGGTTGATTAGGGATTATAGGTTGCCATCACAAAACTAAGCAGTGCAAAAAGCAAGGATTGCTAATATTTTGCTTCAAAGTTTCATGCATTAAGAAGGAAGGTTTCTGGAGCTCAAAAGTGGTTTCTAGATTGTGGGCTGCCTTTCCCCTCAGATTTTTATATTCTGAAGTAGATGTCTGAGGAGCCCCTGGGTACTGTAAAGGGGTGATCTGGCTTGTTAAAAGCCTGAAAAATGGTACAAACCAGCAATATGTGACATTCACGCAGGCCACTGAGAAAATTTTGAATGCCTGCTGCTGAATTGCCTGCTGTTGTGTCTCTTGTTTCAGTGCAGAACCCAGTGTGTTTCCTACTCAAAACAATGTGTATGATGTACAGTCTATGCAATGTTTGTCCTGTTCTAAGCTGCAAACAAACTCGTGTGTACCTCTGCATAACAAAATCCTTTTACTGCCACCTGTTTATTGCAGATCACACATACATCTCTGAGCTAGGAATAGAGTTGCAAACCAGGACATCCCCTCCGAGTCTTCATAAAAAGATGACACCCATGGATGCAACCCTTTAAATATTACTCTTATCTCCTGCTATCTAGTTCAGGAGACGCTGTGACTTTCACACCCTTTGTAGCCTTGTCCTGATATACAGCTTGAGATAACATAGTGACATTTATTTGGCTTTTCAATACTTGCTAAATCAAATGCAATGAAATAACAGGTAAACATTTCTGCAACTTTTTAGCTAGATGTGGTGCACTGCACAAGATTGGTGGAAAGAACCGTAATTGTTCTTGTGTCCTTGGCTCTGACAGAAGATAAGGGAGAGAACAAGAATTTCAAGAAGAGAAATGCTGACTTGGTTTGTTAGAGGAGTGGAAGATACAAGCTTAAAAGGAATCCTCTGGGAACTGGCTGATCTGGCAGACTGGCAAAAGGGAAGGAAATGGGGACCTTGAGATCTAAGAGATCAAGGTAATTCCTTACCCTTCTAAAGACATGGTCTTCTTCTGTCCTTGCAGAAAGTTTGTCCAAGCTTCCTGCAGGTTCTAAGACTGATATCCAAGGGCCCAGACTTGCATCTATCTTATTCTCCAGACTGAAGCGGAAGATAGATAGCTACCTGCTTAATGTGGCTCTTCTTTGAATTTTGATTTTTCATCTCTGGTGGATAGGAGAGAGAGCATAATGGACTTGATGAAGGATGAGCAGCCCAGGGCAATGACAGGGTCAAGAAATTTGTCTGAGTTTTGGTTCAAGTCTTCTCTCCTGCAGTTTAGTTTGCACACCAGTGCAGGTTACGTTGGAAGTGTGTAGGGAGGGTAAAGCTGTCCTGGTGGCTCAGTGGGATTGGGAGTGCTGCCTGTCCTCTTAGTTGGTACTTCTGAGCAGGAAGAAAATTTATCATTTGGTAGAGTCTCTGTCATCTGTGATCCCCATGAAAGAAGAACACTATCTCTTAAATCTCTCTTTAATGTGTACGAAAAAGATTATGAGAGTTGAGAGTCTGTCAGTTAAGAAGATGCTAGACATGAGACAGATTTTTGTTTTCTTAAACACCCAGTTTATTCTGCTTTATTCATTGTATTTTACACTTTGAAGAAGATAACAGTACTTGAAGGGCTAAAATCTCAGTTTCTCATTCTAATATAAAAAATGAAGTTTTCAACTCAAATCTTCTTTTAAAAAGAAAATATCTATATAGGTATAGCAGTATGTGAATGTAGGAAAAACTTTGCAGTTGAATAATAAAAAATGCTCTTCACACAGTCCTCCCTATTTTCCTCCCATGCTGTTAGGATCTAGTGGACTTCGCCTAGCATAACTCAATTCTTGTGGAATCTTACAGCAGCTATATGAAGCTTATTGAAGACCAGGTAACCAGAATTACTCCTTGTGTAATTCCACCCACAAGTAAGGTAATTACACCTTGTGCTGGGGATAGCGGAGCTATGCCAGTGTGAGCTGGTTCACTTGTAAAGATCTCTCAGCCTTTCACATCTGGCATCAGTGTCTGTCTCTTTACTCAGAAGTGATGAAGAGCTGGTGCAAGCAGAAGGCACAGCAAAAGCTGGAGGAGAAGAAAACGGGGCGTGATGAGCAGAACACAGCCTTAAGGGAAAAAAGACTGTAACGAGATCGTACAGAAATAAGGAGGAGGAAATGGGTGTTTGGAGGATCTGTGCGTGTGTAGGTAGACTGTTGAAGGTGGAGAACTACTTTCCCCTGCACCTAGGAATGCTGAGTTTCTGTAGCTGGGTGTCTTTCTTTCATAAGAAATCACCATGGCAGGATTCTTTAGTTGTCTGTGTTAAGGTAGTAAAAGGATCATTGCCCTTTGGTGATACTTTTCTCCCTGAGTGGTGGAGCTGAGATGATGGCCAGAGCTCCTGTGGTCATCATGTCCCTGTACAGTGTTGCTGGATGTTGCTGTCTGGGATGTGTTAATGGGGTCTGACTGAGATTTGTTTAATTTCCTGTGGCACTGGTCTCCTGGGTGGTCTCTGCCATCCTGCAGCAGCACCAGAATGAGATGGGGTGTGTGCAGAGCTGTAGGAACAGGATATGGGAGATGCCTGGTGTTTTGTCTGGTGCCTAGCATGTGCCGTCCTACTTCATCACACTGAGAGCCCTGGGAGAAATTAAGAGTGGTGGTAGTTACAGAGGGGAGATATTAAACTGAAGAAGAGATTGGCTGAGCACATGTTTGCATGTGTGTGAGGTAGCTGAATTTTTCTTCTATGTAGTTTCTTGAAGGGGCTTAAGACTTTGTTCTACTGCACAAATCATTGTTTATTGTAGACTCCTTTCCTGTGTCTTGTCCCCCAGGTGTACTTTGTTCCGCAGTCCCTTTTTCCTGGCTGTTGCGCACTTCTGCACTTGAGCTGGTGTCAGCACTCAGAACTTGAAGGTGGCAGAGACTTGGGATGAGTGGGTGGATGTGGCATGCTGAGCATGAGAGTTTTTGGAGGAGGAATATGAAGTGGAGCAGGTTTGTGTTCAGAATGAAAACGGGAGTGATCCAGGTGTTGCAAGGGGCCTGTGAGAAGGATGAAGCTATGCTGAAAAACCAGGCTGTTGGCACAGAAGGGTTGGGAGGATGTCAGGCGTGATGTGAACAGCCACCTAAGACTGATTAATTTTTAGCAGTAGTGGCAAGCTTCCTTAAAAAAGAAATTGCTGCTAATGAATAGAATTTGTTAGGAGTAGCTGGGTTTGTGAAAGATGAATGTTAGCAAAATCAGCTATGAAAAGAAGAAGCACTTGGGAAGTCTGTTGTTCATCTCCTGTCTTTTCTGTGAATACTGTCGTGAATCTGTCCTGAAAGCACATTTTCTAGACATGACTTTTAGTGCTACAGCCTTAACTCTGATGACTTTTGCAAAGAATGTGCTGGGTATAATGTTTCTGCCCTCTTAAAAAGAAGTAGTAGCTTTATGTTTTTAGCATTATAAAGGAGATAAAATGAGGGCTTGGAACAGTTCCCTTTTCCAGGCTTATGTAGCTCTGATCAGTTCCTTATGCTAACAATCATCGTCTACATCAAACCACAACATGATGGTCAGGTAAAGGTGCGTGGGAACACAGCAGGCATCTGTTTTTATCTGACACAAAGTCAGCGGTTTAGGCTTACAGAAGATTATGATTTATCAAGAGAGTATAATTATAAGCTGTTGTCATATGGTGGCACCCAGTAGCAATGATGATCTCTTGCTGCTGTTCTGGGATGTGTACAAACACAGAGTTCCAGGACTTGATTGTATCTCCTCTGTGTTCATGTGATTGTATGGATCCATTAAGGGGTCATTAAAGTTCTCCAAAGCATATCTGCTGTCAAATTAAATGCTAATAAATATCTGTTAATTATCACAGTCCTCTTCCCAATGATAAGTTATTAGAATTGAATTTACTGTGCATTTTACTACAGTGGGGGGAAGCCAAATTTGGGGTTTGATCCTCATCCGGCATTTGAATGTGCATGCATAGTACAAGGCAAAAATTTGGCCACAGTCTTTCTGGTGCTGGAAGCTGCCTGTGTGGTGATGCTGTGGAAATGTCCTCTGCTCTCCTCCAAACTCAGCTGGTTTCTGTGCAGAAACTGGTCCTGCCACAGGCTTGCAGGAAAACAGCACCATGGGGCTCTGGTTCTGTATCACACCATGGGTGCCTAGAAATGTGGTCAATGCCAGTGTCCCTGAGTCATTTCAGAAATTAACCTGCCAGCTACCTGAAAAATATTGGGATGGTTCATCAGCCCTCTCTCTCTTTGTGTCCATTACAGAAGGGTAGTAGGGAAAGGTCACATAAGAGATAAGTGACCAAGGAGGAAAAGGTTTAGCATGCTTTTATAGCATGGGTATGATCATATGAGTACAGCTCTCTTCCCTGGGGAAAAGTATTATGTATGGTATTCTTTCATTGCAAAGATACTTTCCTTTTTCAAACAGCAGCAGCAACTTTTTGGTTTTGGTAATTTAGCCTACTAGCAAGAGCTATGGGGCATAGTAAATATGCACAGATAAGGAGCTTACTTCTATGCATTTCCTGAGCAGTGCAGCTGGAAGTGAAGTGGTGCCACATCCCATGGACATGTAAATGGCATTGTGATTTCTTCTAGACAGTGGTCAGAAAATGGTACATGTTCCATCACTTTAGGACATTGCTTCAACTTGACCCCAGAGGTTAAACCTTGCTCAGTTACTGAGCTTTTTGGTGGTGTTTCTTGTTACTTTGGTCATGTTTGTTTAAATTTACATCACCGTACGTTAGGCTAGAGCTTGGCATTGGGTGTGCTGAATATGTGCTGTGGCATGGAAAGTGGAACAGGATGACAGGGAACTGGCAGAAGGAGATGTGCTCATGACATCTATTTTGTGCCTCTCAAATACTTTATTTCAGCCCTGTATTCCCTGACTCATGTTAATTCTGGTATCGGTAGGTACTGCCTACACCCAGGTTATTTCTACCTTGAGGTCACGGCATAGGGTCATTATCTCACTTTCTGACTGTGAGCCATACTGCCTTGTTAGGTTGATGATGAATTCGTGGCTTTTAGGGAGTCATGTCTGCTCCTGTGCAGGTGCGGGCACACACACACACACCCACCCCACTGCAAAATAGCAACTTCAAAGCCTGGACTGGGTAATCTTTACTGACATCAGTGAGCGCTTCTTACTCATCTGAGGAGCCTCGCTGACTTGAGAGGCACTCGCTCGGGAGTCTGAGGAGTTTGCCAGTGTTAGCAGTGGTGGCCCAGCCTGGCCCCAGAGGGTGATGGTGTGACTCAGTTACCCTAAGTTTGGCATTTCCTGGGCACAGGCACATACGCACAAAGAGAAAGCAACAAAAACAAAAAAGGGTGTTGGTATTACCTGTCCAGGATTTGGAAAAAAATTGTTGGTTTCACGTCAGTTGTTGATGCTGTTTAAAGTCAGGCAGACAGAATACCTGCAGCCCAGTAGGTGCAAGTGCCTCCTTAGCTGTACATAATAGTGTGTTTATGACAGTGCAGTGTGATGTGCATCTGTCCCCTTGCTTCCTTCGAGGTGCTGTGGGCTGTATTCTCCTCAACTCTTTGCCATCTCCACCCACTGATGTGGAGAGTCCAGGGGCGTAGGCTGGGCCAGTTTGGTTCTCTGTTTATACAGGACGTAGACCTGCGTGCTTTGAATATATTTGTTTAAACAACAGGTCAGTTGTTAATAGAAAATGGTACAGGTCTTGCTGGGTAATAGGGAAATTAAGGCAGTATTGTCATGATGAAGGCCTTAGAAACAGAGATTGTTTTCTGTAGTTCCTGAAGTATGACAGAAGACACCTACCTAAGTAATATTAAAAAAGGTTCTTGATAAAATATTAGTAAGTGTATTATGAACTTAATGCCAAACATAACAGTGCAATTTAGTAGAGTGACTTCAGAATCGTGTTGTCATTCAGTATTTCTGCTTCTTTTGTCTTGGTAAAGAGCAGACTTTTTCCTTCTCTTAATTCCAGTTTTGCAGAAGTAGGTTATCTGTAGTCCTCTATAGTTTTGAGGTTATATATTAGCAAGCATCATATTATTAATATTAACCCATGCAAGTCATTGTTGATTTTTTGTGGTATCAACATAGTATATGCCTTTACATGTGGAAACAGAAGTCAGAGATTTATTTTATAGCTTTAAAGATGGATATGTGGTGTTGGCAAGAAGCAGAGCATACCCTAAGGCATCCTTACATTGCCAATTGGGATTTAAGCTTTTATACTAGTAAATTTTATTGTCTAGGTTAAAAGCCAAATTCATTGCACCAAATTAATCTCTGGTTCTTTTCCAGTGTGGCAGAGTTTAACCATGGACAAGTGTAGCTATTTGGTTAAACATTAAGAGATGCTGTTGATTTGATATTTTTGAACTAATATTAGAGCGAGCTCAAAATGAAAAGAGGTTTTGAAGCCTTTGCATTGGGCTGCCATGCTGCCAATAATAAAATGGATATTTAATTATTTATTTATTTAATCAACATGCTTGCCATGAGTGTAAAGCTTGTAATTTAACACTCCTCCTTGTTCTGTCAAGCTGATCCTTGTAGGCAGATGCTGGTTGCCACTTGGAAGTCTATTGAGCTGACTGCAAAGATTAGATCATGTGGGCCAGTCTGTACAATTTGGGGTTTAGTTTCAGGGGCAGTGATTCACTATTGCCTAATTTTGGAGCTCAGATTATTGCTTTGCTATCAGTGCTTCTTTTCGAAGTGTTCCTAACTAGGGTGTAAAAGCAGGGAATTTATGTTAAATAGCAGGGGAAACAGTTTGTCTAACTGCATGAAACCGCTGTGTTTATGTATCAGTGTAATGCGTGTAATCCATCCACAACTTTATGCATTCAGCGTCCTCCTGGAAGTGTCAGAGATCCACAGTGCCCCTGAGCACTAGATTTAGCATTTGATGCTCAGATGTAGTTTTCAGATCTATAAAGTGTCTTCATCCTTACAGCTCCCCACTGGCTGTGTTTTTCAAGACGTTGAGGCGCTTGGTACTCTTCCCGAGTCGGCTGTGATTTATGCTCAGTCACAGAGGACTGAGGCAGCCCATTGAAGTTACCCTAAGGGAAGCTGTCATCATCAGGATGATTAAAAAGCCTCGTTGGGCAAATGATGCAATACCAGTGTGCAGGATAGCCCTGCTGCAGGTCGAGGGCTCTGGCCCCAGCTGATGATTCTGCCCAGGTACCTGAAGGACGGCAGAGCCACAGGTGCAAAGTCAGAAACAGAAGGAGCAGCCAGGAGCAGTTGTTCCTGTGGATTTTTCTCGAAGATGCGAGGAGAATGTGACAGAAGGTTTAGGAAGGCTAAAATACCAAGTTGCATAAAGGGAAAACAGCTTAATAAATGCAGTGCTGACATAGCATAGGTGAGATCTTGTTGCCCGGTTGCTCCACATGCCCCGTTGTGGCAGCTGGGTCGGTTGAGCAGGGTAGCACGTATCTGCTCCCCTCTGCAGGTTTTCATGTTGCAACTCCTATATGGATGTCTTCTGGCCAAAAACTTCTCTCAGGCATCACTTTAGGAAGCATGTTTTGACACTGCCTGCTTGCATATGTGCTTAGAAGGAGTCACTGCAGGTGTCACTGCAAAGACAACTCTTCTCTTGTGTGTGGTTGAAAGGTTGCAAAGCAAAGAAGTCAGTGAGAATTACTTTTTTTCTTTGAAAAAACCAAAGCCTAAATCTTCCTCATTAAAATTGCATGAATTTAACAAAAAATGTAGTATCAACATTCCATTATATCTGGGAGGGGGAGGTGATTAGTTTTGATATGAAACATTGGGCTTAGAACACTCCAGATCAAGGACATGGTATTTCAAGTATAAAAGGTTTTGGGTAAACAAAAATGGTATTTTAACTTAATTATTTTAAAATTATTTTAAGCACATCAGTATATGCACCTGGAGACAGAGATGGCCCTTCATTGTGACTGTTCATGGAGGGATGACCTTAACAAGAAATACTGGTCTGAGTGCCTCAGCCTGCTGTACCCTTTACCCCTTCCTTCAGAGGAAAGGATTGGCATGGAGTGGCTGATTCAATATTGAGAGATGTGGGTTTTTTGGGCTTCTTTTGGAATTTAATCCATGTGCCTTTTTTTTTTTTTTTTTTTGTGGTTGTGACACTGGCATAGATAAAAGCCAGGTCTGCTGAGAAACGTGATTAACACACTAGATGTCCTATGTAACTTTGCCAAGGGTGAGGAGGAAGGGATTTGGTTGGGGTGTAGCAATCGGCAAGTATGCTGAAGTGTGGTAAGACCAACTGGATGCAGTCACCGGGGGTGCAGCCAGATTTGATTGTCCTGGGCTTAGTTACTCTTCCTGTAGTTACTGACAGGTGAGGCATCCTGCAGTGTAGCAGGCGTCTGCATGTTTGAGCTAGGTCATACAGTACCGGATCTTACAGATTTAATAATCTGGGGTGGTTGCACAGCAAAGCAAAAAGAGTTTGTATCCCACTTCAGATTAATGAGATCTGTCTCTTAAAGCAGGGGGTTTAAGGTGTAATTACTCTGTATTTATATAACAATCACTTGCTATGGTTAAGTGAGGTAGCTTATATAAACTTTTCTTTAGGACTGTGTTTGTTGCTGTGAATGAGGAGTTGGTTTATTTTTCTTTTAAATAAAATTTGAAGGTAAGATCTAACAACTTATTTCCTCTGCTCATAGGATATAACCACTGCAGTGCTGCAAATTTCAGCAGGGTTGTTGCTTTACGTAGATTTAACAACATGGAAGTTCTGCCTTCTTCTTTCAAGGGTATTAGGCCAGACGTCTTGAGCAGCCGACTCTCATAAGAAAGAGCTCCTGTCTCTCGTGTCATGGTGTCTGTCTTTGTCCTGGTGGCCATGCAGTGGAGGGCAGACCCCTGGTGGAGGGGTAGGGGTGGAAGAGGTGGAGACACAGGGCAGGGATGTAGACTGGAGGTGTTGGCTCACCTCCATGGAATCGTTGACACATTTTTGTATGAGTCGGGCAGAGCTTTGAAGTCTTCTGGTGGAAAGCCTGCCTCCTCGCCCCTGTCTTTGCTTTCAGGTGGGTAGTTTTTCTACCTACACTTTACCAGAAGTGTAGGTTTAGCTGCCTGTGCTTTGCAAGAACAAAATGTTTCCTGTGGCAAACAGAAATTGCATGCAGAAACCCATGTTTGATTTCTCAATTCTGAGTCTCTCTGTTCTTGCAAAAGAATGATTTTGCTGTTTTTTTTTTTTTTTTTTTTTTTTTTTTTTTTTTTTTTTTGTTCGGCTTGTTAACTTTTAAAGGAAAATATTAAAATTGTGCTTTTTATGACCGTGTAAAGCATTTAAGTTTTTGTCTTGGCCAGCAGAGAAGATCTGGGGGAGCTGAGAGGTAGAAAAGAAGAGGAAACAAAAGTACCTGCTCAATTAAAATTGCTGGTTAAGAAACCTGTAGCATTTTTATGCCAAAACTCAAACAGCAGTTTCAGCTCAACTGTTGACTGACACAATTATTGCCCCGGTTGCAGCATCTGAGTAACTGTGAGGAAATACCTGAGTATCTCCTGGTTGCTGATGGTGTCTTAGTGACTTCATGCAGTGTTTTCTCCCACTGGTGCCTGGACACACGCTGCTGCCGGGGCTTTCTTTCATCCACAGTGGACAGGAGCGAGCCCTGGGCTTCGTCTCTGTTCTGCTGCCTGTCCTCCATTGAAACTGTTGTTGCCTGCTCTTGGCGCATGGAAGCACATTCCTGAACGCTGAACGCTGGCATCTTACTCTTCCTTTAGGAGTGAAGGCAGCGCTGTTGACCTTGGGCTTGCAAAAGATGCTATCCTTGTGGGTTTTATGGGGTTTCCTTCTTCTGCTTCTTTTTGTTTTCCAGTAATTGAAACTTGCCACTGTTCGAATATTGAGAGTGAAATTTTTATTGCTAAATAAAACTTTAGTTATTTGTATAAATTCTGAGGAAATCAGCTGACAGCTTTGTGTTTCTTACTCTTCTGGTTATGCCTACTAGGAAACTTTGAGGAAATATATGAAGCTGTCAAGGCTGCAAAAGCAAGAGAGTCTTGTTCTTGAAGAGAAGAGACTTGGATAGCTCATAAAATCGCAGCCTTTGGGTGCTGCGGAGAAGTAAATTGAAGTCATTATGACATTATGGCAGAGAGCGTCTGATCTGCCAAACTGTCAGTGTTTGATGGACGTGGTATCTACTGACACAATGTTGCACGAGTGCCAGCCAGTTTCTCTTTCTGTCAGCGCAGTGTTGATACTGCCAAGTGCCTGTTACTCCCTCGAACTACTGCACGTGTAGAAAAAGCTGCTGATCAATACTATAAAATGGCAATTTATGTTTGGTGATTATCAGATGCGTATTGATCTGTCTTTCGGTTATGGGTGTGTAATGTTAGGAAATCAGTGATTGAGACGGTTGATGTATTGGTAACAGATAATTTGTCTAAATTACAACATAAACATTTGCAACACTTAATAACTTGCCAGATAAATATAATTTCCTGACAGCTTTCCAGCATCAGTTTCATTTGGGAGCTGAGTCACTAACGCCCTAAAGTTTAGGAGGAAAAAAAAATCAATGAAAGTATCAGGAAGTGACTTTTTAGCAAATATGTTTGGTGTGCTTTTTTTGTTTGTTTGTTTAATATAGCACAAAGTGAGCATCCCAAAGAAATGATCTTACCACCCTGCTGTGACTGTGTACCTCCAAAATGAGTCTGGAAGCAGGTTCTGAAAGTGGAGATGCAGCAGAAACAAAGGTGAAAGTTCAAAGAGTAAATGCCGATGTTACACAAGATAGCAGATGAGAAATGATTCAATAATGGTTACAAGCATTCATGCAAGGGGAGGAAAACCCACCCAGATTCCCACTTAACAGCATTGATTCCACACTTGAAAAATGAACTGCAGTTCATTGCATCCAAGTTGTAGAGAATGCTCTCCATGGATCCAGGGAAAGGTACCACAGGAGGGTTTTTGCTATGTGCTTAGACAACAAAGTAATATGGGAAGGATTAAAGGACTTCTCAGGTGAAGTCATCCTCTATTTAAGACTTATGGAGAAAACACTGGCATCTTGTAGTCTTGGCTGAATATATTTTGGAGGATTAAGGATATTTCTGCTACGGTATGAGTGACTGTTGAAAATAAGATCAAAAGCTCCAGCCTTTTACTGGCATTCTTTCATATCAAGGGCGTGTGCTTTGTATTTTACTGTGGCATAATATCTAGGGGTTTGTTTTTTCCCTTGGTTTTGTGTGTGTGATAGTTTATCATTTCTAGTACAATGCAGGTAAAAAACTGTAAAATTTGGATGACCTAATTATAGATTTCTTAATTTGCACTCCTGTGTCCTGTTATTAAGTATTCCCTTACTCAGAAGAGCTGAGTACTTGGAAATCCCATTGCAGTCAATGGAAAATGCAATAATAAGCACTTTGAAAAGCAAGCTTTCCTTGTTAAGCACTTAAACACGATGGTTTGTAGAGATACCCGAGACATGAAAATTCTTTAATTAGTAACCTAGTTAGTATCTCCAGAGCCAATGAAATGTTTGAGAAGTATTTGTGCATAATTTGGGAAATTTCAGGTTTAAATAATTCTGAATCTTGTAGGTACTTTTGCTTGGAGCAGATGAGTAGAATTTGAATATGTATTTTAAGTACTGTCTTCTTGGAAGAGATTTTCCAGTTTCATAGTGAAATCTCTGATTTTGTTAAGTGTCTTATGTCACGATTCTACTCACATTCAAAAACTATGAGTGGTTTTGAAAATAAGAGTAGCCCCACTGGACTTAAACAGATTATTTATGTGTGTAAAATTAGTTGCATAAGTGTTTGCAGAAGTGGAGGTTGTGTAATGTTTCAGTTAATTTATATATTATAATATATAATTATTATTTTGTTATTATTTTATGTATTATTTATTATAAATAATAAATTAATTTTTGTTCCATTCTTAATAACTTTATTTTTAAGATGTCTGAAAAGCCTATATTTACAGCACAGCTCACTTTCAGAATGGAAAATCATTTTAGGTCAACTTCTGTTCATGTAGAAGGAAAAAAATTGATGTGGAAATAGAATGGATTTTGGCTTCATGCATGAAGTGATACAATGGATTAATTCATAAACCTTTAGTAAGATGTATTTTGGTATTTTTCCTTTCATTGTAAGACATAGGTGCGAGTTTTCCTGGAGAATTAACAACACAAAAGCCTTAATTTAGAGTTATAATTACAAAATGATGACTTTACCATTTGGCGCAGCTTAATGGTTTTATGTGGAATGAGAAGACGGATGAGGCTTCTTTAGGACACCGTGAATAATGTGCAACAGATAATTCTGTTCCAGCAATACACAACAAAACATGGAAATGATAAGACTACGTATTTTAGGAAGGTGTATTAATGAATGAGCAATTTTAAAGACATCCTGAAATAGTTCCATACAGTGTGGACATGCTGTGAAGCTCAGGACATCCTAGATTTCCTCAGACAATATAAAATACTCCTTGTTATTAAATTCTAAGCAGGATTCACTGTGTCCTTTTATGTAGTTGTTCTGGCTAATACCTGGAACTTTAATGGTTTCAGACACCTTTTAGTTTGCTCTGCAGACAAATTGGGGCATTTTCAAAGTAGCACTTAAAACCTAATGAACTCTCTCATGCACTAAAGTGTAGACTGAAAAAGTACTTTGTTCAAAAACACACACTATAACCTCCCTCCCTCTGTTTTTCCCCACTTCCTCCTGTGTGCTAGAGACTTCTTTTTCCTTTCTAGCTATGCGTTCTTGAGTACTTATCACTAAATTATCTGATTAACTCTTGCATAAAAAAGCCAGTGAGGAGACATACAAAATGCATAGCTGAAGTTTTCAAAGGAACCTCTGTAACACCATTTGTAAGACTCTTCAACTGCTTTGAATATTTTAGTTTATGCCTCTTTCATTGTCTGCCTGTATTGCACATCTGTGCACATGCAAGTTTATAAAGTGTACTGTATGGTAAAACTGGCTAAACATCTGTTACAAATTCAGTGTAGTCATTGAGGAAAGATTGCTTTAGGCTCAGGTTATTTCACCAATATTCTGTGTTGAACTTCTATTGAAACCCAGTATTGCCTATTCACAGTCTGTGGAGCTGGAGCAAGGCTTGAGTGAAAAGAAATGTCTTCATGTGGCTGGGTGCCAGAACAATCTGGCCTCTCAAAGACATTTGACCTGTAGAACTCACTATGCTAAGATGTTATCAGAGTAAAACATTACAGCTCAGACTAACTGGTGGAGAGGTTATGACATATGACTTTTGGCATAAGAGGGCTGCTCAGAGCATGAGGTCAAGGTGACACGTTTTCAAAGAAGGATGCTCTTGCCCACTTCTAAATCACTTTGTGCCCTCTGAAGTTGGGGTACTGGTCTCACCTCTTACTGCTTTTCTTAAGATGAAGGATGGCTCTGGTTTTAGAAAAAGTGTTTTTTTCATCTGAATCACTGCTATAGTGGCTCAGATTTTAAGGATATGTCTTCATGATTGTGTGTGCTCTGTTATTTTGATAGCGAATATGAACAGTGTCTGTCACAAAAAGGAATTTATTATGATGAAATTGGCTTTTTTTTAAGAATAAACCATTGCAGCAGTTAAGCTTTTAAGTCAGCTGTAGTAAAGCCACAGAGTGCTTGCATTGTCACTGAAATGACACTAAATTGTATGACAAGGAATGGTGACCTGGCAGCACTTGCACTTGATCATCCTCAGAAGTTTAGTACAAGAGGTTCCAATTCATGTTAGAAACCAACACGATAGTATTAGGAAAGCTACCCGCTACTGTGGTCTGCAATTAACATATCATGTGCTTTGCTGAAGATTTGCTTTATTAAATCAGCTTGCAGGTCTGCTTCAGGAAGGCCAAATCTGAGGCTTTTAAAAATCTTTTTTCTTTCCCTTATTGATGAAACAAGCAGACAGAATTGCTGCATGTTCCCATGTCTCCATTCATGGAAAAGATGAATTCAGAAATATTGAGCCAGTTTCCTGTTTAAATTGCTGAATTTTGTTGTTGCCCAGAACTGGAATTCAAATGAAACAAGAATCAACTATTTCTCTCTGACCTTGACACATGTTTGCTTTTCTTGGCCAGCTGGAAAAATGTTAGAACAAAATTCATGGCAGGACACTAAGAGAATAATTAAAACCTTACATGTAGTTTTTCAGCTGTTGGTTGTATTTCTTTAGAGAATTGTTTCAAATAATTATAGATAAAAATAAGTGTATCATTAGCAAAAAATCTACCTGTGGATGCTGGAATTGAAGGGTGAAAAACTGAGTTTTTGCCCATGTTATGATTAATTATTGATGACTGTGGCAACTCCTCCCTGGAAAGGTTTTAGTGTGCTGGATGAACGTGACCAACTTTTGACTTCAGCCTTTGTTCTGTAAGGTACTTTAAACAAGGAATGCTTTTGGTGCTCAGCAACTGTATTTTTTCCTTTAGTGCTTTCATTAGTGCAGAACAAGAACAATAACGTGGAGATAACTTAATTATAAAATACATAGATGTTGTTTCACTTACTTGCTCAATAGGGCAGAGACTTGGGAATATGAACCAGTGAAGCAATAAGCATTCTTCTAATAAGGATGCATTTACAAATGAAATAGCTTTAAAATTTGATATTTCTATGCTATGCTCAAGATACGTTGTGTTTTTATGCCTTGGAGTTTCATATGTTCATGTCAGGGGGTTATCAGAGCAGTTCAAATATTTTGGGTTGCAGAGCCCTTATAAGGAAACGCAACATGATACGAGAGGTGTTGGTTCAGTTGTGCTTTTGGTTTATTTGATGTATATGGAAACATAGCTCTCAGTTTTGTGAGAAACACCACTGTAATAATATCAGTACAAACTGAGGGTCTTTCCTCCAAGTCCCACGCTGTGCAGTTAAACCTAAGCTGGGCTATGAATTGCTCTTTTTTTGCAATACAAGCGCGAACTCCATATTGGCACAGCTCACCCCTGTAATTAGCTGCTGCCGCACAGGCGTGGTGGCCAAGGGTACAAACTATTGCAAGCACAGCTCTGGATCTGCATGTGTCGTTTTCATTTACAATGTTAATGTTGATGACAAACATTATTGATATGGGGTAATTAAAGCCTGCATCTATAACTTTCTGACATCTCTGCAGTGTGTTTTATTTTAGGCAGCAGGAAGCATTATGAGCTCTGAAAAAGCTGTAAAGAGAGATTAATGGAAGTTACTCAAAAGAATTTGAGATTTAAATGTCAAAGCCTGTAAAATTACTGCTCTTTTTCTTACTTAGAAACATTTAACATGAAATACATGTAAACATTTCACATGTATTTCATTATTTGTTAGCTACTTTGGTCAAGGGCTTATATAGATTCTGGGTTAGGAGAAATGTTTTAAGATAAATGTTGGGATGAAGGTTGATAGTAAATTAGTCCAACTCTATAATGATTTAAAATTGTTATTCAGTGAAGTTAGACCTTGTTGCACTGGTACACATCTGGTCATTGCTTCCTTTTGGCAGGATTTCCCTAACAGTTTGCCTTCATTAATAGCTGCCAACTGACTCTTAGAAAATAATTAAAGTTTTATTTGATGATATTTTTAATAGGGTGGACGTATTGTTGCTGGAAAGTGAAATCAAATGCTTGTCAGCTGAAAAACTTCTACAGATGAGCATCACTGTTCCAAACAGAGGAACTATTGGGTTTGCAGTGAAAGCTGTGAAGTTTGGTGTGTGCGCAAATGCACTGATAACTTCCCTTCATAGTAGCATGCCCTTTACTCAAAAAATCTCTGTGCTGGATGCCCTTTAAATCTTACTGACATCTTTTTTATAAGTCATTGTTTAGGTTTTAAAAAAATCCCTGTCATTAGTTAACAAAGTTTATTAACTTGATTTTTGTGCCTTCCCTTTGGCTGCAAGATAATTGCTGTGAGCTGGTTACTCGAGTTCATTCAGTGGAGGCACAAGGATGATGTCTCTGAAGCCTCTTGTAGGCAGCCGTAGCAGTGTCTGGTTAGTACTAAGGTAGGTGTCTGTGTTCCTGACAGCCTGTGCTGTCAAACACACAAACAGAGCAGGTAGCAGAGTGAGAGATGCGTGTATTTTTAGAGCTTTTTTTGTTGTTGTTCCAGGGAAGCAGGACTATTTGCCTTCCCAGTTTGAAAGTTGTGTTGTCAGCTCTTTTGGATGCTGTTGACCTCTCGCATATGTTCTCACATAAAAAGGCGGGGAAGGGAGTCCTTTTTACCTTGCCAAGGCGTATTCCTGCTGCTGTGCCAGAGATGGTGGCTGTGCTCTGGGTGGCTGCAGCGCCGGCTGTTTTGCAACTTGCCGTGAAAGATAAGCCTTGCCCTGAAGTCCTGCAGCCACATTAAAGTGTCTCCCCACCCTTCGATTGGAGGTGGCTGGACTGTAAGATCTGAATAAGGGGAGGCCTTTTCTCCTAAAGCAGCAGATGGCTTTGGATGTGCTACTAATAGTCATGGGAACATAAGAGGGTCTGAACTGGGTCAGGCTGAAGATTCATGTGCTCCTTCCCTTATCTTTCCTCTGACGGTGCTTAGAGCATCAAAAGCCTCTTGGAGTACTCTCTCAATTTGTCCAACTTGCAGTTCAGTGAGTAAGCTAAAGGTTGTATTTGAATATTTTGGTTTCTTGCTTGGAAGGGCTTTTCTTTCTGGGGTTTTTTCCATTTGCAAATATTAAGCCTTATGTGAATTGGTTAGATAGTGGTGAGGTGTGCTAGGCAAACTGGGAACTTTCTTAAAATTTGGAGTGTCTTGGTTTCCAGTTGATGTGCACCACGTAGGCTCAGGCAGGGTTTAAGAAGAATTTCAGTGCAAAAGGAAGTAACTCTAAATGTATAAGGAATGCATATGTCAGCCTTGGACTTTAAAACAAAAATTGAAGGGCTGGTGTCTCCCTTCTTGTATGGATATAAGTGTGCAGTGGGTGCTAAAGTCATCACAGTAAGTTAGGAGGGGCACTTGTCTTACTCAGGTTAGAATTTGACCCTCAGTTTGCAACCAAACCTTGAGTGGGTGTAAACCTCTTGTAAGCTGGCAGTCTTTCTGCAAGCCCGGAGATGAGGGAAACTTGTTGACTGAATGAGCTGTATCCGGCTGCCATAATGGGCTTCCCAAAGAGCAGTTGCCTTGTGCAAGAGGTATCATACTGACCAGTGACAGGGTCTGTTGATGGCCAAACACGACTTCAGAGGCTGGACCAGCTTCTCTAGGTCCAGTCATCAAGGTAACAGCATGAGACCACCCTTTGTACCTTTGGATGGTTATCTGAAGCAAATGAAGGAACGTCGTTTTCACAAGTTCTAAGCTGATAATATGCTAGAGAATAAGTAATAAAAACAGAGGCTATTCAGAACTTCATTTTCCAGCATTATTGCTGCATCTCAGAGGGTTGGTCTGTTGACGTTTCCTTTATGGGATACCTGCAATTTGGGCTCTTACTTACCTAAACTTTTACTGGTTTAGGTGTTAGCAGATGCTACAATTGCCTTTAGCTGTACCCAAGACAGGTAGAGGTTTTTAAAGACAAACCTAGTGAGACAAAGTGGGGTTTGTCACCTCCTTCAGAGCTGTCTTGTCTTACAATGGTGTTGTCACCATTTATTCTTCTTATATTCAGGGTTATACCAGGAACATTCTGGCAGAAGATCTCTCTTTGCCTAATTTTTTAGGCAAAGAAAAACCACTAATTCCCATGGAGTAAGTGGAGACTAGGCATGCTCTGTGCATTTCACAATCTATCCACTGAATGCATGTGTGGAAGGGACTGTTCTGGTCCCCTGCATTAGATGTTCATAGGTAAGCTGTTGTAACCTTCCAAGGAATATTTTATGAGTGAAGCAGCAAAACAAAAGAATACCACATCTGTTTGCTTCAGTTACAGTTTCCCACTTACGGTTTTGTCAGTGGAGAAGGTAGGGGTCCTGTCCCAGAGCCCTTTTTTCTGCAGTCCAGTGGTTCCAAAAGAGGAGGTACAAGTCTGTGAAAACAGAAAATTCCTTGACTTCGTGGTTATTGGAAGAAGCTTGAGATAGGACTGAGCGTACTTGAAAAGTCAAAAGACAAATAAGAGAATCCACAGCTAAGTTGATGGTCAAAAGCCTTCCCTGAGTTGATGGATGTACCATAGTATTTGAGTGCTTGATCCATGAGGTTTAGTGCTCTGAGTTGGCAGTACTATAATAACCCATTTTTCTTGTGCTTTCTCTGCAAGTTTTATCCGTACCTGGTTTGGGACATTGTATTTAATTAACACCTTGATTTTAAATTTTAATTGGATGAATCATACTTGAATTAATCAGATTCATGAGATACTTGAAAGCCTGTCAAAAAAGAAGTGACAAAATGAAGGACAGTACTTCTAGTTGTAAACCTGTATTTTCAGAGTTGTGATATTGGAGGGAGTTTCCTGATTGAATATAAACCTGATATAAGGGTTTAAGGAAAAAGTTTCTTTATTTTTACAAAATACTTGATTATAGATAATGTGGTGTACTTTTGACCCCATAGACAGTAGTAATAATGTGTGTATTTTTCATTCAAGATTGTGGTTTTTACTGTTGGTCAAACTGAGGCTGTTTTTTTCTTATATATATGGCAAATTTTTACTTGTGAGAAAATAATCTCTTCAGATTAGAAACAGTAGCTTTGGTAAATGTACCCATTACTTACGGAAGTGAATACAGTTATGCTTATCTAAACGTGTTTAAAAAAAAAAAATCACAAATCCTCTGAAGTATTAGCAAACTTTGTAGCTGACTGTTGTAAACCTGCCAAAATTAGATTACACCTGCCTAAAAATGTGCTTTTAGTCAGGCATTTTCTACAACTTTGCTTGCAATTTCTTCTGAAATATAAACCTCTCTGGCATAGATTGCTTCTTTTTATTTGTATGCTCTTTGTTTAGTGCTGCAAGTGGAGTAGCCATGGAGTACTGAAAGTCATATATAGTTATAAATGGTTTGTTTTGGTAGTAAGAAGTGTCAGGTAACTGTAGTGTAGCAGTTGTTTATATATAGAGCAAATATAATACTGTGCTGTTACATCATGATTATTTAACACTATCCACGGTGTAGAAATACATTAAATAGGGAGTAAATGAGTAATAAATGGGTGAGATGCAGAGAAGTGAAAGTGATGGTAAAGATGGATAACCCAAAATAGGAGAACGGTCTTTATGTATGTGGCCAAGACAAATGGCGTTTGTGTGTTAGGAATAGCATCACAAAGCATCCCATAATGAACCAGCCACGCTGTAATCCATGCTTATTTGTTGTGTAACAGGTTTAAGGATTTAGCAGTGTGGTTCAAATTCTGCTCTTGGAGTTAAAGAGTCACAGTTATGTTGTGCTTCTTTGGTGGAAAATCTACTTGCTTCAGCATTGCCCTGAGGGGTGAAGGCGTATATTTCTATTTGCAGAATGGTAAAATGTGTGATATAAAGCAGCATGCTCATGCTGGAGGAAAGTGAGTTTGAAAAGCTTTCAAATCATGCTTACAGTCCCAGGTGTAGAAACAGACTTAACTCTTGTAAGAAGAATACATCACTGAAGTGAGCATCACTTCTAAGGATCCTACCCTTTAGTTTGATGCATAGCCTGCTTTTTTTCCAGTAGCTTGTGGAGAAATAGAGAAGTGCAGTACTTGAATTCTATTTGTTATTATGCTTCTTGTTTGTTATTAAATTTAAATGCATAACATTGACTGGAAGAGTATGTTTCAGAAAGGGAGACAGGCTAGAGGTTAGTGACATGTGATTTATGCCGTGTTAGCTTCTTTACTAGCTTAGTTTTACCATGTATTTGATGGTCCTTTTGGTTAACTTAAGAGATGAACACTGGGAAGGCAGAATAAGGGATCAGTTTACTTTTGGAGCTCATGGGAAAGAAGCTATTTCTCTACTTCTGTCTGTACCTCTGATGAAAAGAGGGACTTTGACTCTTTGAAAAGGTGAATCTTGACTTTATAATGATAATTTGCTTTTAGAAATTATTTGAAGCTGGAACATTTGGCACTGTTTAAAAGTACATAAAAGAGCACATATAAAAGATCTCAAGTTCCTGCCTTGAGGAATATACATACCAGTTAGAACACAGCAATATGTAGTACACATATTATGCATTAGGGGGAAAAAAAACTGTATAAAACTGAGTGATGATTTAATTTTAGAAAATAATATTGAGTCATTTGTGGAAAATGTAATTTAAGAATGAATGAAAATATAATGAAAAACCAGTTCTAAATGTCAGAACACAAGGTTGTAAGTGGGAAACTGATATAAAAGATGTATTAGGGAGGGTGAGTCACTGCCCACACAAAAGAGAGGAGGGTGGAACAGTGTAGGTCCTTGAAGAAGAAGAATGGGGCTTGAACCTCACACGCAAGGCATTTGGCATGGGTGTTGGCATCCTTTGATTTTTGGGACAGCAGCAGTTACTGAACAGACAGGGGGACAAGTTACAAGCTTGGAGACTGGAGATGGTTCTATTGTAACTGAGGATATAAAAGCCTGAAGAGTGGGCGTCTTCTGGGGAAGAGGGCGCAAGGGGCAAGGAAGAGGCATGTGAGCGTGTGCTGGAACGTCCTGGCAAACAACAAGCCAGTTGAGCAGGGACTGAGGCTGTGCTAATGAGCAAGAGCCCAAATGGGAGAATTAGTCATGAAGGGCCCAAACAGGTTTGGGAGAGAGAACAAAGTGAAAGTGCTCCTGAAAGAAGCAGAAGTTTTGGGGACCACTGGGAATGGGCTGGAGGGCAGGCAGACAGACGGGAAGAGTGGGGGAAAGACATGGCCCTTAAAGTATATCTGCAGGATGTCAGTGGCCAGGAAGGGAGTGTGAGCCTGGCAGCTGGTCTCAGGTGATCCAGAGGGAATGTGACAGGCAGGCAAGGTGTGTGTGTGGATGGCTGGGGGTGGGAGGCATGGTGGTGACAGAGGTGGGGTGGGGCCAGTTCGGAGCTCAGTGCCACAGGAGCTGGAATGCACGGGGATGTGGGCTGTGGTGGAAGGTGCAGCGACACGTGTGGCGATGGTGGCACATTCAGGTCACTGTTGTGAGGAGTGGTGAGAGGAGAGGGTGCTGGTCTGTGCATGTCCTACGTACACTCACTTCTCTGAAAGCAGTAATAAAGTCTAAACTAATACTTTTTGTCGCAAACAGATTGGTGTTCTTGGTGTATGTAATTTCACGTTTTTCTTACCAGTTGATCCATTTGTCTTGCAAGTTATAGTTGTAGTGTATGGAAAAATAAATAAACTGGCAACAGCCTGTGCAACAGACCTTTCTTCCTTGCAGGCTTGCTTGCTTGCTATCCTGTGAGTGATAATTTCAGAGGTTTTGGTTTGTTTTGAAGTAGTTGCTCAGTGTTTGAGCGTTGAGGCTGTTATGAGAGCATCTAAATAGGGGTGGGGCTTGTTCCTTTACATTTCTTCTGCTCTTAACTCTACCTTCCTGTACCAAAGGCCAGCAGTGAGCTCAGGAATGGTTTTGGAGATTGATGTTCACCCAGGCCTTGCTTTTTCACAGATGATCTAATGCAGAGTAATTTTCTGCATTTGGGTAGATTTCTGTCTATCTTTGGAGTTCTGGGAAAGTGCCTTTGTACACTGTAGGTGAAGGACTGGCCCAAAGGTTCCAAGCTTTTGATTACATGACAAGGACAGGAGAAGTACATGTACGGAGTAGTTTTGAGCAGAGTTATCAGGGTTCATCTTGTGATTCCACAATGTCCTGACCTGCCAAATTCTGAAGCATGCTTTACATTGTGCTCTTATGAGAGCAAAATTTACAGGGTCGGTAAAATGTGCTTTGAAATTGTATTTATAAGGAGTGGATGGAATGTTTGTCTCTTTTAGGTGATACACTGCAGTGATGTTCCACAGAGATAGTTCAGCACTTCATACCAAAATAAGCCAGACCAGCAGACAGCTGAAAGATTTGATTTCACATTTAGTTTCTTTTCTCCTGATTGGAAGATTTGAAATCCAGAAAAACTCACCTTGTGCTTTGTATTAATTTGACATGCAAGACTATTGCTTTCTTCCCTTTGTGTTTAAAGAAGTAAGTGAATGAGAAGAGGAGAAAAGTAGTTACTTCACTGTGCAAATCAACTCATGCTTTATGGTTGTGCCACTTTTCTTGTTACTGGCTATGTCTGTTTGCTTTTCTGTGCTGGCAGGGATAGGCTAGTAAGAGATTCAGTGTATTTCAAAGCTGGATTTATCACACGTGTAATGGAAATGGCTTTTAATGATGATAACTGCAGAAAACTCTAAAATGAACTGTTGGAGTAATGGTTGCTAGAAACAACAGCTGATGTCATCTTTAAAACTACTGGTAAACTTAGGAACTTTGGGTTCTTCTTTTAAACTGCTAGCAGTCACCTGTCTTGCTGCTATGTGTAAGATAAACTCATCATCACAAATTACACTTGTGGATGGACTGACATTCAGGGGTACTGCGTACTTTAGTGTAAGGAAGGTGAATTGAAGGTATTTCTAAGGCACTGGCTATGCACAGATTGGCCCTCAGCACTGTCCTCTCCCAGTTTGGGACTGGTGGTGTCATAGGACCAAAGCTGTGTGCAGTTTAAGCAGCACAGCAGGTCCTGAGACTCAGCTGGTGTAGAGCAGCCTGCAGCTTGGGTGGTGACGGATCTCTCAAGTGCAATGTCTTCGTCTGGGCCTGGGCATAGTCTGCATGCCTGACATTCAGAAATGTTGCAGAGAATGGAAAAACTGTGATTGAAAGCCTTAATGAATTACCTGCTTAAGTTCTTAAGAAGTTTAAGAAAGCTTCCTAAAATAGAGCTTGTCCATGCTGTTTTGTGCTTTACAAAAGCTTACAGTGGAATACTTTATGTATACACACATATACACACACACGCACATATATCTACACACACAGAAAACATAGCCCAATATCTGCAAGTGAGGTTTTGCCAGCTGTGTGTGAATTTTGTGAATTTTGTGTTGCTTCTCAGTGCTATCTCAGAAGGTAATGTTTAACAGAATGCTTTTATGGTTTATTGCATATGATTATTCCTCCTTGTATTTCAGGGCACACTTCCTCTCCCTTTCCCCTCTGCCCTTTCCGTCCCACTCCTTCTGTCCCTCCCCCAATTTTTTTTTTTTTTTCAATGTACTCTTTTTGCTTTTGTTTCACTCCTTTACAGTTCCTTTATAATATTGTGTAGGAGGTAGAAGTAAGCAAACAACTTGTTGGTGTTACTTCAGAAATAATTTTTGTTGTAGCAAGACGTTAGTAGTTAATCAAAGCATAGTGCTGCAGTTCTAAGTCTGTTAACAGGTTAATGCTTGGCAACACTTCTATTTATAAGGTAATGATTTTACTGTTGCTGTTCGAGCAGGAGGATATATTAGGTATAAGTGAAATTAATTTATTACCTTGAATTTCTTAATTCTTTACACAGCTTATCTTGCAGCCCATAGAAATAATATTTACCTTCCATTGACCTGGTGAACACATGGCTGCAGCTAGTAAACTTGTTTGATATTCAGCAATCAGCTTTTTGCATTTGAGGTCTGCTGTGGACAAGCTACAGCGCTGCATGAGTCTACTAAAGCACTGAAGTTTGTTTCTTACTAGTGCAATTGTTAGTTGTGACAGCATGGAATTTGGGCACTTAGGGCGAGATTGCATTGTATAACTTTTGCTGGGGTAGGAAATTAATAATTCAACATATTTACCTTCAGTTACGCTCATGTTTTTCTGCATTCAGATCTTGATGTACACAGCATAAAGGCATTCCATTTTTTAGTTAGTGGTACAGCTTCTGAATTGATACAAATTGATTTCGTGGCACTGTGTGCACTTATGGCAGCTGAGGATGTGGTTTGTGTGTAGCTTGCATTGATGGGGCAAATGAAAGCGGCAGCAAGAAGGGGTGGGTATGTGTCTGTGTGTGCCATGTACTGCATTTCCTGCCAGCTTATGATCCAGTCCCTGCTCTATACAGATCATGTCAAAATTGCAAAAAACCTGAGCATGTCCTTGTCATGATGCTGCAAATAAAAATAGATACTTCTAATTTTTTTTACTGTTGTAAGATAGAAACTGAGCTCAGAACAAAACATACTGACAGAAAAATACCCTGCCCATACAGTTTGAAATCAGTCCCCACACTGAAGATTTCAAATGGCCATGTTACAACTCCATGTAAATTGGTCTGCAGTGGAAACCCTAACAAGATCATTAAATATAAAAGCAGTATTGGATGCTGGGAAAATACTGTGCTGCCCATTTATATATGCATCTCCATAGACATGCATGAATAGACAGCATCAATGCCATCGATTTGAATAAGGAGGTGATACACAGTATTGAGGTGACTTTGCTTGTAACGGACTTTTTGGTTTTTTTTGTTTGCTTGAAAATATCAGAACTGTAAATGTTTCTTCAACTTGTAAATCTTTCTGAAGGTTTAAAGGTTTCTGAAATAATAAGCCACTAAAATAACTCCTTGGTGGGTGTGGCCAAATAGGAAAACATACTGTTACACTGAAGTAAAATGGAAGGGGTTTTTGTTGTTGGTTACTGGTGTTTTAAAAGTTTTTTAAAATTTTTTTTCTCTTGGAACGCAAGTTGGTGCTTATTTTCAGAATTAATGATAGTGTTACAGCATATCAAAATAAGAGCTTTTGACTTGCCAATATATATCATTAATGACCCTAGGAAAAGAAAAATCACATCTGCGCTGGTGCAGTTCTTGGCTTTTCTAGGGCTGATCAATAATCACATTGTGCATTCATTCCTGCTAGCCCCCCCACCCTGCGAGGTCAACATTAACTACTAGTCTCTACGTTTCAGAAAAAGAACATAGACTGCCTTATGCATTAAGTAGTATCACTCTCAGTGTCTCCTTTAGGTCTAATTTACTGTTACCCATCCAAAAAAAAAAAAAATAGTAACTTTTTGGCTTTTTTTAGTTGGTTTTTTTCCCTGTAATTTTTTCAGGAGAGCTTTTCTCTTCTGCCTTCTGATACTGTGCTGAGAGGTCTGGGTAGAAACTGGACTCAGGATGCCGAGGTTTGCTATGGTTGTGCTATTTAAATGGATCCTCTCTTGACTGTATTGTAGCATCTGACAATGACAATGGGAGAACAACAGTTTCAGGGCCTCATGTCTGGATGGTAACGCAGCTGCTGCAATAAAGTCTTGTTATGGTTGACCAGTCACATTTGGACAGTTATTTCTAATTAGAAGTTCTTATTTACGTTGCATTAGAAAATAGTTTGAAGCAAGCTGGTAGATGTTGGGGTGAAGTTAGTTCATTTTCTCCTTTTTTGCCTTGAAAGATTAATGTTGCTTTTTGTTTTGTCCTGCAGCCAGAATAAGTAGCCTTGAAAAAAAAAAATCTTGCTGGTAAAAGAAGCTTTTTTTTTTTTTTTTG
>VWZN01017956.1:837077-872824 GCA_013396955.1 Regulus satrapa | reverse complement strand
AAAAAAAGACGCTTTAAAAAAAAAAATCTTTCTTGTAAAAAAAACTTTTTTTTTTTTTTTTTTTTTTTTTTTTTTTTTTTTAGCATAATGTAATGGTCTCCAGAAACTGCTGTAAAATAAAGGATTATTGTGGGTAGTTCTGTCAGTGTTAGACATCACCAGTAGTTTTAAGTCTTGTGATGGCATTTTGTGATTTCTGCATTGTTGGGTTTTTTCCATGAAAGTACTAGTGTTAGTGGTTCCCTTTTATTCATTTCTTCATATTAGGGGGAAATGTAGTTTGTTCATAATGGATTATTGATTGGTCTGCGAACAGCAGAAGCCCCAAGGCCTTGTCATCAATGGTACTTACTCTCCCAATAGTGAATGCATCACTTCATGCAGCCATTCTCAACCTCAGTCTGTAGAATATAAGCCCATAATTGTTACTCTTGTGCAGCACAGTTTTTAGGGAGAGGAACTCTTCATTGTCATTATGGGATTTTCCCCCTCAATTTGTTCAAAGAATAGTCCCTTTGTTTTGGTAGCAAGATAAAGCTTGTCCTGGATGTTAATGATACTTTTCAATTCATTGCTTAGAATACTACAGTGTAACTAGTAAAGTACATTTCTTTGTCTCTCAGAAGACAAACACGCACAGTGCACTAAAACACAAAGTATGTACTGAGTGGGTGACAGCTTCGTGTTTCTCAACATACCCTGTAGCAGTGTGAAAACAAACTCCCCCCACCCAGCCTTGCTCCTCAACCGATTCCTGACGACCCACAAAAAAATCTGGGTTACAGAGGTTTTGCTGACTTCATTTTGAGAGCGATCACTTTGTTGTATGCAAATGCATGCCTCCAGATTTTCCGGCATTAGTGTTTTTTTAACCTTTATTTCACGTATTCCTTCCTCTGCTAAGGGTGCAGCATCAGTTAGGAAAGGCCTGAATCTGCTTTCCTGGTTGCCGCTCGGAAGCCTGCTGCAAAATTGTCATTAGCTCATGGAGGGAGAAAGACACAAAAACACGTGATGTATTTGGAGAAGCTCAAAATAATATCTGAGAGTTCAGACAGAAAACTTTGCAAATGGGAAAAGCTTCACCAGCTGCAGGGGAAGGGTGGTTGAAAATAATTAAACAAAAACTTTTGCAAAATGCTGCCCAAGGATTTTAAAAGCCTGAGTGGAAATAGATTAATAGAAATTTCTTGTTTGTTTTTCCAGAAGATTTTTTTATTTTGATTTTTCAGTCCTGTGTCAATTTTGGCAGACTTCAACAGACTTTAGGAGGTCCGTTGTCAAGACTGCTACTTCTGATAACTGAATACATTTGGAAAATTTGCCAATCTTCCATAACTGGCTTGGGATTTTTGGATAGGTTTTGACTGGGTTAGTTCGGGTTACTCTCAAAAAGTCCATTTAGAACTATGCTGCCTTTACCTTTATAGGCTGCAGAATGCCAAAATTTCCTGTAAATTCAGGCACAGGCTTACTGTTTAAACTCCTTTTTCTGTGCTCTGGTGTAGTCTGTGGTCTGGCGATACAGTCTTTTAGAGGCATTTGGGTAGGATTGGTGTGTAAATAAGGATGGCAGGATTGAGCCTTTATTCAGGGTGATGGACTGATGACTGCCATGGGACAGAAGAAGCCGTGTCCCCTCACAAAGTGAGGCGGAGGGCGTGCAGGTAGAGCGAGGCTGGTGTGGGTGGAGGACAGTCTGTAGCCCAGGGAGAAGACACGGAGCGGGAGAAAGGTCTCTGCGGTTCAGTGAGCTCGAAGGCTGGTGGGACAGCTGTAAAATGTTCTCTGTCTTTTGTCCCCTCTCTCCCTGCACTTAGCTCTCGTCTGGCATCTTTCCTCTGAATGGCAAAGCCTGTTTGGCTCTGAGGCAACCTAAGCCTTCTCAAATCAGTAGAGAGCCTCTCTATAGGCTGCCCTTCTTCAAAAACGCAACTTCCTCAAATTCACCTCGATATTTACATGCTATGTCCTATACTTTCATCGTCTAGAAGGAATTTCAGTAAAGTATTTTTCCACAAGATCATGAGTCCCATAGATTTTCTTCTTTTTTTTTTTTTTTTTTTTTTTTTTTTTTTTTTTTTTTTTTTTTTTAACGTNTTTTTTTTTTTTTTTTTTTTTTTTTTTAATTCTTGTTGCTCTTGGCAGAGGAACATGGTGGAATAATTGCAGTATATGTTCAAACCTCTTGGAGATTAGAAGGCTGATTGATTCTCCAATGCATTTGTCTTTCAGATGGGACTTGAAATACACCCAGACTGAAAGCTGTTTGTTTTAAAAGATATGCTGTGCTATTTGAATAGGTCTATGTAGCTTCCCAAATTGTATTTTCTTCCTTATTACTTACTGAAGAGTTTTTCCCTCCTTGCCACTATAGATCATGCAAAATTATTTTTAAAATCATGTTTAATTGAGGAGAAATTTAAAAGAAATGTATAGTTTGCTTGTTCTGTTCAAACAGGAATAATTTTGTATGTTTCTCTGTCTGCACTGCACAGTATATTTGTATGTAAGAAATGAATTTGTGATTACTTTTCTAATGTATTTTAAAAAATTGAAAAATATTTCAGTATTTTGAAGTCTCTTTCTCTTAATTTATTCTCCCTCCCCAATTTTCCTGTGTAATTTATTTTCAATTTCTCTTTTTGTTAATTGTTTTCCAAGAGGCACAAAAGGTCTTTAGGAGGCTCTTTCTTTCCCTGTGGGCAGTCCTCAATACCTGATCCTTTTCCAGAGTATGAAGAGAAAAGTAATACATATTTCAGAGCCCTCCTATATTGCACTGAGTGTTCTTTCCCCTTGCAATGAAGCATGCACAAATTGCAAGGCTAAATGAGGGTCTTGCAGAAGTTCTGAGGATGATGCTGCCATGCACCAAGGTACCTGCTGAGCTGCCAGCAGGGACAGGGTACCACGGCCTCACTGGAAAAGCCATGGATGATGATGGAAAAGATGCTGGGCTCTATAGTGACAGGAAGTCACTTCAGTCAAATTTGCTTTCCCTGAAGGGAAACAACTCTATCCAAGCTAGTTTGAAAGCCAGAGGAGTTTTGATGCCTAAATGTTTGAAATAGTGTAGATTCTGACAAGTGCTTGCTTTAAGCGTGTAGGAAAGCTTGTTTTCCCCTCTGGGAATTAAAAAAAAGAAAAAAAAAAGTTTGTATTTATTCCCATGTGAAGACAAAGAATCTAGTGAGGCAGTAGTACAGGAAGAAACCTTATAACTAAAGTATTTGGCTGTTCAAAGGCATTTATTTCTCGGCACACCACCTCTCCTGGTTTTGAGTCTTGGTTCATGTCTCTTTTCCATCTGGCTTTATGTACCAAACTCTCAAATACTGGAGATACGTATTTTAAAGGGGCTGAAAATGCCTCGTGTATACTGGCCAGCTGCTTCTTATGTGAACTGCTGATTCCTAGTTCAAGAAAATAAGCTGGATGTAGTTCCTATACCCCTTAGAGTATCACAGCTCTCCCAAGTAGTTGGATGGCATTTGGCATAGACTGCAGTGCCACTGAAACACACAAAATACTTTTAAAGGCTACTTATTATTAATTTAGGGTTTACGTTCACTTTTGTTTTCCCATGGCTTTGCCTCTCTGCTGGTGGGGATTTCTGTGCTGTGAAGGATTGTGGTGGGGATTTCTGGGAGGAATCTGCAGGCTGGGTGTGACTCTATTATGGATTCTGTGTGATGAGCCTGTGCTATGGATCTGCAGGGTGAGCTTGGACCAAAGCAGTGAAAGGCTGCTGGTTGCCACCTGGAATTACTGAGAGGTGAAACACTATCAGTAGCCTGAGGGTAGCTGGAGGTTGGCTGCATTCCATGCTTGCTCATAGAGAATTATTTCAGAATATTTTAAAATTTGGAATTATTTCAAAATACAACTGTTGTTGTCATCATAGTCAGCCAGAAAGAAGCAAAGATAACTATGGCAAAATTTTACTCCTAATGAAAGAGTAACTGGTGTTGTTTGATTTACCAGTTGATGTCGTCCGTACATTGTACCATCTTTGATGTTTAGTAATTAATCCCGAGGTAAAAATTACTACGACAGAATGGTATTTTCTATTGTTAGGATTCTTTACAAGTGATATTTCCCTTATTTTGTAAGGGAATATCACTTACTCAGTCTTCTAAACTGAAGCTTTTTTTCAAAATTGTAATTGTATTTGTTACTTTCCAATAAACCAGCTTTGCTGTTCTGCAGAGAGAGACCCCTCTGGAGGAATTACTTCTAAGCAGCCACTCAAATGATATGAGGAGGGAGAAGTGAGTTGTTTATATATTTTACCAAAGACAAAGATTGACCTCCATGTACTGTAAAGCAAGCTCAGATTGGGTGAACACCTTTCATCCCTCTGGAATTTCGTCTGTGCAATATCAGACTTGAAATTTTGTGAATCTTACATGTGCGTGAATTCAAAAAGTTCAAGTCTAGGAATACTTCATTTCAACTTTTAAAGTCACAGATTGCAGTGCATTGGGCAAGATAAAGTAAAAAAGAAAAGATTTTAAAAAATTCTCAGAATATTTTTGTGAAGGCAATAACACTTCCATTAAGTATTTTAGACTAATAAAAATTTTCAGTAGTTTCTAAGTCTGACATTTTCCCCCCTCAGGCCTTATTTAATACAGGACTGTGGGGATCTCCTGTGAGTGGCTAATACCCTTCTTATAAGTAATGCTTTCTTCATAGCCTCATTTTCATAACTAAGTTTCATTAATGAAAATGCTATAAATAATTGAAGTGAAATATGTCAAGACTAAGCCCAGGGAATCTGTGGCCAAGTAAACAAAGGGACTCTGAAGCTTTGGGTCTACATGTACTTGGACTGCTGCACACAGCATTCTTGTCTAAGCTTGGCTCTTAAAGGTTTTTTGAACTTTCAGACAGGAAGCACTGCAGAAAGTTGAGTTAAAATGGGCCCAGCATTTAAAAATAAATTTTAGAAGTCATTAGCCTCAAAATCAGCCTGCCAACAGAAGCAGTATTCTCACTGATGTGAGCTGTAGAAAATTAAGAATGTAGAAAACACTGTATAAAATGCATAAAAAGATTTGTTCCCAAAGCTTTATATTTTCTTCTGGAATGGTGTGGAACATTTCAGAGGAAGCTGTTGCTTGCATTTAGCATAGTATACTTGAATAAGAACCTGGTGTTTCTTTTCATGATTTAATGACTTTTAGGTTAAATCCTTGTTTATAAGACAATATGGGGTTGTTACTTGGCAATTTTAGATTGTGGGTCAGATTAATAAGATGTTACTCAAAGTGGTTTCATACACTGATGGGCAATATCAACTTGTATTTTCTGTTTGGTGTGTTTGTACCTTCTGGTGCAGCCACAATTTCAGTGGTTGACATCCTTTATTCACCCAGAAAGTTTCTTCTGAGGCTGTCCCTCAGTTTGATTTAAAATGACTAATTTCAAAGATAGTTTAGATTCTGTAGTTTGTACACTTCCTGATCATATGGACTTCTGAATTTGAGATGTCTATTTATTGTTTTTTAATAATAAAAAAATGATTCATTCAAGAAATTAAATTGCTTTTGTAACTCATTGCTTAAATATTATTGTCAGCTCTCTGAGGAAGAGGTAGTTTGGGTCTGATGCTGTTTGAGGACTCCTAATGTGCTAAATGGATACTAGATATGCAGAAAATCCAGTCCAGAAATGAATGTCTTGTAGCAAATGAGGGCTAGATTAAATTAAATGTAATGAAGTTCTTCTGTTGCCTGTAACTGAGATGAGCATTGCGACAGTCTCGCTTTTTGTTCAGCTTATGCTGCTGATGTGGTTAGACTGTTTATTTACGTATTATTTGAAGAGACTCAAAGGTGAATACAGTGAGAAATCTTAAAATTTGCAGCTGTAGATCTATAGCTCTTTGTTGAGTCATAGATGTCAAGTGATGGATGTGGGAATATACGGTCTCGTTAGTGCTCTGCATATTTTTAGCTACATTTTAAGAAGCTGATGTTTTCTTAATGTGGCAATAGATCGCTTCTCTTCATTAGAGAATGCTGTGTTCTTTGATCTTAGTCACGTGGTGTTTGTAGTCCTTAAGGAGGATAGGAGGGGGGGAAGATTTTGTTTTACAGTGTAGTAATTGGAAAAGAAACAGCCTGTGTGGATTTTGATCATTGTTTTTTGCTGTATACAAGGTGCCTGTGTGTTTCTTCTTGCATTAAGATACTGACCCTTGCATTTATTCGTTAAAAGATACAAAAATATTTAACCTTTTGTTAATGTGCTCTGTTAATCAGAGTTTTTCCTTGTTTTGTTTGTTAGTTTATGGTTAAAATTCTGTTTGATTGAGGTGGGTGGTGGTGTCATTTCCTGTGTGTCACGTTGACATAAATCACTCACATTTGAGGTAATTTGATAGCTACATTATCACTTTGCTTTGTTAGTTTGAGCCTAAATTTATACTTGGAGAGTTTTTTTCGTTCACTGTCCAGTAGGAAATAAGTTTTAGTTTTCATGAGTGCTTTGTCAGGCTCTGCATTCTTCTTTGCTCTGTAATCAAAGTACTGAGCGTCCTCAGCCTTTGCGCCTTTCTGTGCCTGCCACTTCAAGCACAGCCGAACTGTCTGAGACACAAAGTAATGCAGTTGCCAGCAGGAATATGATACTTGCTGAAGTCTCTAGGAAAGCCTTTTATCTTTGGCAAGTAAGTATTTTACATGAAATTACACACGGTGGTAAAGCCACAGATTTTAAGTGTAATAACCCCCAAAATAAATGTTTTCCTCATTTAAGGAGGAATTTTTAGCCACTTCTGCTTGGTTTTGGAACAAAAAATATTTTAAAGTTTGCACTTTGTTCAAGACACTGATGTCAGTGTATGGAAATCAGTATTTGCTCTTCTTTGGATTTTATTTATTTAGTAATTATGTTTGTCATTGAAGTCTAGAATATCAACAAAAAGAGGAACTACTGCCTTTTGGTGCAGTAGATTGTCATATGGCGTGCTTCTGAGTGCAAAGTGAGTGATGGAAGCTGTTGAATCCAAAACGTGAATAGGTTTGAATATATTTAAGGATCTGTAAATTTTTATGATTGTGGTTTTTTTTTCAGGTGATCTATGCCATCCGCTTACAAAGCACGCAGAAATAAATCGGTGCTGTGGACTCTGCGGAGCAGCTGAAAGGAGAAACGTTACCTGAGAATGAAGCAATAAAACACCTCTCTGCAGAACCGTATGATTGAAAACGCGGCCCAGCCCTCCTCTGCTGCCGGACATGCTTTTGTCCTCCTGCCCTGCTTACCTACTGTTGCAGTAATACAGATGGATCGTAGCAGAGAGGCAGAAATGGAGTTACGGAGATCCTCCAGCCCTGGCAAGCTAAGCAAGAACGACATGGATGCTGACAAGACCATGTGCCACAGCTGTTGCATCTGCGGTAAAAGTTTCCCTTTTCAGAGCTCCCTGTCGCAGCACATGAGGAAGCACACAGGTGAGAAGCCCTACAAATGCCCTTACTGCGATCACAGAGCTTCCCAAAAGGGCAACCTGAAGATTCACATCCGCAGTCACAGGACTGGCACTTTAAGTCAGGGGCACGAGGCAGAGATGGGAGAGGCACAGCTGGGGGAGATGGGTGTTTCAGAGGGCCTTGGCGGGTGCACCAGCCCCACTAAAAGTACGTCCGCCTGCAACAAGATCTTGAACGGTACCGCTCAGGTCGATAGCAGCAAGATCTTGTTGAGAAGCAGCAAGAAGGAGGTCACAGAGATGGCACCAGCTGAGGAGGATGACAAGCTGACCTCTTACCATTGCACCTTCTGCAAAAACAAATTTGAGAGGAAGAAGGACCTGGAGCAGCACCTGCACCAGGTCCACAAACCGTTCAAGTGCAGGTTGTGCAGCTACATGACCCTGAGGGAGGAGACGCTGTTAAACCACATAGAGAAAGACCATATAACAGCTCAGGTCCCCAACGGGGAGACCTACACCGAGAACTGCAAGAGCGAGCTGAATGCGGGCGAGTTCCCGTGCGAAGTCTGTGGTCAGACCTTTAGTCAGACCTGGTTCCTGAAAGCTCACATGAAAAAGCACAGGGGCTCATTTGATCATGGGTGCCATATTTGTGGCAGGAGATTCAAAGAGCCCTGGTTTCTCAAAAACCACATGAAGTCGCATGGCCCCAGGTCCGGGAGCAAAAACAAACCAAAAAATGATTTGGACCTGATTGCCACTATCAATGATGTGATACAAGAGGAGACAATTGTGACCGGCCTATCTCTGTATGAAGTTTGCACCAAGTGTGGAAATCTGTTTACAAACATGGAAAGCCTGAAAGTGCATAATGCTGTTCACTACCGTGTGCAGCCGGGCAGCACCGGGGATAAAGCTGAGGGCTTGGCTGATGGGAGCCTGAGCTCCTCAGTAACCAAGCAGTTTTTCTTGCAGTGTCTCAATCTACGGCCATCTGTAGGGCTGGATAGAGTTACGAGAGGACAGCCTGGGAAGAGAGTAGCTGAGCTGGATCCGGTCAGTAGCTACCAAGCTTGGCAGCTGGCCACCAAAGGAAAAGTAGTGGAGCCCTCGGAGTATGTGAAGTATGTGGGATGGGATGAGGCCCTGGCAGATGCAGACGTGACTTATGACAAGGATAAGAGGGAGTATATCCTTGTCAACCAGGAGAAGCGCAAGCGAGACCAGGACTCACCCAGCAACCCCAAGAAGAAGAGCTGCACCGGTGGGCGCCTGGAGAAAACTGGCAGTGTCCCAGCGGGAGAGAGCTGCCTGCTTGCCCCCGGGGACCTGGACTATCGCCCCGCTTCGCGGCAGAGCCGGCGGGCCACCCAGAACAAGTCCACCGAGTGCTTCGAGTGCGGGAAGATCTTCCGCACCTACCACCAAATGGTGCTGCACTCGCGGGTGCACCGCAAGGAGCGCAGGAGCTGCAGCGAGGGCGGGGCGGCCGCCCAGCCGGACCGCTACGGCTCCAGCAGTGAGGAAGGCGACTCGGGGTCCGTCAGCGGGCCCAGCACCCCTGGCTCTGCATCCGCCCCAGAGGACTCGGCCACCTCTGGCTTGGGAGAGGAGGGGGCTGAGGAAAGCTCGGAGGAGGGAGCAGCCAACCCCTTGCTAGGTAAGATCGCTCCCAGCTTTTCCCTAGTAATTGTGGCAGGTCCCGGTGTCTCCTGGTCTGGGACACAGCGATGACCAGAGGGAGAAATACTTGAAAGCATATGAGAGGTTTCAAAGGTCCCGTGCCTGCTGCTTGTCTCAGTGGGGCAACCCGTAGAATTCTGGTGCAGGTAATAAAAGCAAGATGATGTTTTTGTAATGTGCTGATGAACTTATATTTTGATGAAGAGCACCTGAGAAGTATTTTAGTCGCCCGCAGAAACAGTGTAGGATGGAGTAGTGCTTTCCCTGGATGTCTTGGGGGCTGTTTTTCCGTGATTCATGGGTGTCCTGTGCGGTGTTCTGCCTGCAGTGTACAGGTGTAGCCTGCGTAGCGTAGCCCCAAAGCACATAAACTTGTTAAGCACCAGCGTGAGAGGAGTCTCTCTCCTCTTCTCCGCTTCACTTCCCAAATTGTGTTTATAACTCCAAAGGCTATAATTAATCTCTCTGGATTAAAGCGGTCCTTTGAGCCCAATGCTACTAAATGGAACAAATTATTCTCCAAATAGCAGCAGAGTAAATATTTAAAAGAACACCATTAAGCACTTTCGTATCTTTTTTTTTTAAAAATCCTTTATTTTTGTTGTTCACCATGCTTTGTTGTAATACCCTTTTAGAAATGTGAGATTAACCATTGTTTCCTTACCAGCTCTTCTGCTGGTTTTTGTTCATTTTCTGTTTGGTGAACAAAACCATTTTCCTCTCATTTTCATTCCTTTTGTTGTGAAGAACATAGTTATCTATAGAGTTAAACTCATTTTCAAGACACCATCGTGGATGAAGTAACCATTGTGGAAGAGAGTGGGTTTATTCAATTACTTTGCTCTTGCAGGGTATTATATAATGTTGCCTTTTCTCCTGGCTGCACACCCCACAACAACAAAGCAACGTTTTCCAGAATTGTGAATTGTTACACGTTTTTCATAAATTTCTGAAGCAATGTTGTGTATATTCAAATTAACCCAAGAACAGCAATTTTTTAATCCTTTTTCACCTTTTCATTTAAAGATACTCCAAAAAGTCTAGTGACAAGCTAGATTCTTACAGATTCTTAAATATTTGTAGTATGATTACTCGCATGTTTAAAAGACTCAGAATTGGCTTTCCCATCTGCTGTTGGATTCTCGAACGCTTAAATTTCTTTATGGGTACATGCCTACTTTGTGTGCAAGTCCATCAGCTGCCACCTGAAACAAGCCGACACAAGTTGTGGCGATAAAGTTGCAGCTTTGTCTGGAGTTAAATGGGGCTGCCATGTTTCACCGGTGTAATGTACAGAGTGCTGCGATCAGAGCTGCTGTAATGGAAAACCATCTCTCTGGAGATGGCCTGAAAACACCGCAACACTTCTTCGTATGGTGTTCAAATAGAAAAACTGTTCTTACATGCTTTCCATGTTTTATTTCTAGCAAAAGGAGTTGTCTCATATCTTTGCCTGTTCTGCTTCTTGCCTCGACTCAGGCTTTGAACCCTTGCTGCAGGAGTGAAAGGGGAGACTTACACATAGCACTTTGCTCTCATAGGAATTAAAGTTACTGGCTTAACTGACGCCAGTAACTAGAAACTCATTCTTTGGGTAGCAGATTGATCCTTGTTTGCTTTAACTGTAAAGAAGCAGCAAACTGATGGGCCTGAATAAAGGCACATTTTGGAAAAGGGATGTATCTGCAATAATGGGCTGGCAGGGTGGCTGCTGCATCTTGTATTTGCTAGCATCACAGCTGAAGAGCTAATCAAGTATTTAATTGGCTAATGAGAAACTTTGCAGTGCAAGAGAAATGTTGCCAACTAATAGAGGTTATTTAACTCAAATCACTGTCTCAATGAAGGTGACATTTTTAAAAAGTGACAGGATGTTTTTAATTTAAAAGAAAGTTTAAGGTTTTTCTGCTTATTTGTTTTGTTATGTTTAAAAGGAGTTTTCATAGGTAAATGTTCAGGACTAAAGTTTCTCAGTTGCCTCTTTTTGGTATTCAGGTTTATTGGAACTGCCCTGATGTTGTGTTCTAAGGAACTGGGGTCCTTCTGTCCAGCAAAAGCTGTAGGATTAATGATACTCTTTTGCAGATTCTGTTGTAACTCAAGAGGGTTTTTTTCCTCTCCTCTATGAACAGTAACTTCAGGTGTATTGAATGTAGGCCAGGTTCTGCCCTCATGTATATGTCTGCAAAAATGAGGTGTTCTAGTATGGCCTTGAAGCACATTTTGTCCTAGAACTGTAGTTCTAGGATAGCTGTAGTTTGCTATCTTTTGCTGCAGCTTTTTTTAGTTACTCTTCCAGGTGAAGACTTTCCATCAAGAATAGAACTCCAGCCCCATGAACAGGCTTCCTCCTTAGTTGAGGCAGACGAGCGGGGCTTTCAATTCCTGTTCCTGAAATTATTTCTACAGCATTATTTTTACTCAGGCCGTAATCAGGAAAATCTCCTGCTACTCAAAAGGTTATACAATATCTGTTGGTGTTTGGTTTTTTTGGGGTTTTTTTAGCTTTCCTATCTTTACGCTTTCTTTTCCCCTTTGACGCATTACTATGTTACGCTGTGTCAGAAAAGGGCCTTGAGACTGCCAAGTATTGAATGTGATGGCCTTGACTCAGCTGAAAATATTTCTTTGTGCATTAAATTCTTAATAATGTGAGGAGTGCTGTTGACGCACAGTGTCTTGCAGCAGGGAAGCTGGCAGGACACCTCTGTGGTCACTTAGGGCCAGCAGGTGTAAGGGCCGAGGGTGGCAGGAGCAGGGAAGTATTGACAGGGCTGACTGGGGGAAGAGCCAGAATTGGGGTTGAGAGCTTCCAGGGCAGGCACTCCTTTTTTCTTAACACATCTTTAATTTGCCCCTGCTGCCTTTGTCGAGTAACATCATGATTTCTCAGGCACCGGGGGTGTAGTGTTGCAAATCCTGTTTATCAGCTGCCAGGGGTGGCTGACTGCAAAGTGTAATTCATCTGGTTGGAGGGGGGGGTAAAAACGGGTTTTCTAGTTACACATAGTGTACTGTGTCATACCTGGCCATGCAGAGGTCATGTATGAAGTATCAGTGCTTCGTGTGACAGCCATGTGGGAAGAGGTGGCTCAGAGTGCATTTGCTTTGTTGAGACTTTGAATATTTTTGAGGTATTCCTGCTCAAGACGAGTCTTCATTTTTATTTATCATTCATGGCACTTGCAAGACTGTACCTGACTGTTCACCAGGTTCCATCCAAAGCTGTGTGAGCCATCTGTAGGTTGTTGGTCACCTCTTCCCCACATTGAAGTTTTTGGTTGGGTTTCTTTCATTATTTTCATTTTTCCCGGAAAAGAACCCCAGAGATATGACAGAGAGTAGAGAGGGATTATATATGTGCTGATAAAAGTGAAAAGAAAACACTCTTTTTATAATCTGTCAGCTTCTCACCTAAAATGTAGTTTTAGATATATCAAAGTAATTTGGTGGTTAGTGTTTTTAAGGCACGAGCCCCTTCATTGCCATGGTGGTTTTAGCAGCGAATGTGTTTGGGTTTGTTACATTAGGCTCTATGTCAGTCCTGAAATGTAGAAGGAAGAATAATTTTTGAGGCTGTGACTACTGTTGGCAGGTGGAAAGATGAAGAAAAGAAGTGAAAAGAATTTAAATACCTCTTGATTCTTGGCAAGCATGGAGTAAAAGCACAGATCCGAGATAGCCCAGCAAGTGAGCAAGTGCCATAAAGGTGGTGGTGCTGCTTCTTGCATGTAAGTGTCAGCCTGGGGTGGAAGTAAATGTTAAAATTAATCTAGGAGGGGAAAACAAAGAACAGAAGAGAAAAAGAGAAAAGGAGTGTTCTATAGGAAGAAAGGAGAGGAACACTGCTTCTAGCATGGCCATGTCAGGGAAGCATATCAAGGAAAGGAGAGGATGTATCACCTTGGAATGCTGCTTTCCAGTGTAAACCATCTTGTCTTTTCTATTTCCTTTACGTCCTGCCTCCACTCTCCCTTCTCTTTGACTTTTTTTTTTTCCCCCTTCTGTCAGACTCCTCTTATTTTTTGAGATGCTTTAAGGAGACACTGATTCACTTGTGTTGCACACCTGTTGTTCCTGCTGCACTGGCCAGTGCAGGAAGGGGCTGACTGCAGGTGAGGACTGTTGTTCTGAGTGCTGTACCAATACTGCTTTCAGCTCGAGAAGCTCCTGACCTGACTGAGGTGGACACAGACTGTGCAGAATGTAAAAAAACTCCAACAGGGAATGCAAGACAGTGGTGTGGGGCTGTGCTCGGCTTCCGTCAGGAGTCACTAGTGGTGTGGTGGGGCCAGCTTAGAACCTGAGCACCATGAAGGAGTGGGATGAGATGGGAGTTCAGGGCAGAGAGAAAGGAGAATGGGGGAAGGTGGAGAGAGAAGCAGGACCTTGCTGAAGGGAGCTGGGCCACGTGATGGGAATGGGGGGCTGAAGATGTGTGCAATGGCATTGGAGTTCAAACCCTCCAAGGCAGTGTCAGCATGCTGGGTGGCTTGCACTGAAGCTCTGGAGGCTCATGATGCACTGGGCTCAGGTGGGTAATGCCAAGGGGATTTTCATGTGGAAACCAGAAGGTCTGGACCTCCTCCTTTGTGTTTGTTACATTTCAAAAACTCAGAAGAGCATGGTCAGAGACTGATTTAGTATCTGTTTTAGTAAACTGAAGAAGAGACAGCTGCCTGTGAATTGATTACAGGTTATACAGTCTTGGGGAGGTAACACATCCCATTTATCCTAGGCCTGTTATATGAAAATCCTATATATATACTGGAATGCTTGAATAGAAACGTAACAGTAGCAAGGTCTGTGGAAGAAGAGTAGGGGAGATTTATGAAGCATAAATTTGGACTTGTTTCACTCACATATGAATTATAACAAGTCCAAGAGCTGGAACTTTACTGAAAAGTGCATCTTTTCAGAAGTATTTTGATGTAAAATAATTCAAAAGTAAAAGTTGTTTAGAGTTGCTTTAATATTTTAGTAAAGCAGCAAGACTATATTTTTTGGGAGGAAAGCAACAGTAAGAATAAAACAGCTAAGCAAATGAAATCAGAAAAGTTAAAATGTATAGTAATTCCAGAGAAGAGAGCCAGTTCTAGAAGATGTTTTCTGTTGCTAGCATGAGTGTATGGAACAGCTGCCAGTATCCAGTACCAGGACTTCATTGTTCTCACATGAAAAAGTGTTTCTCTGTGTGCTAAGGGAGGTCTCTCCACTCTGTAAAAATCAAACATTTTTACTACGTATCTTGATTAATTACACTTCAGATGCTTCTCATGCCAGACTCTCACTTACTGTAAGTCCCACAGTATCGTGCTGCTAAAGACAGCCCAAGTGTTCTTGGGGCATTTTTCACCAAATGATATCTTGTTCTATATGTACAGTCTTTAAGTATGTTCAAGTTATTTAGCATATTTAGTTTGCTGAAGGAACATACAACAAACTGGAGAATGTTTCAATGCTGGACAATTGATAACTATTGCCCCAGGCTTCCAAGAAATTAGGCAGTTTCAAGAAGGAGCAGTGTCTCAGAACTGTGAAGATAGGAGTGTTATGCTGTGATTACACATTCACCAGTTAATTTGGGCATCGCTGAGGGATGGTTGTTGGAGTATAAAACCCTTTCAGCTCTACAAGTCAAACAAATTGTTTGGATTCTTAACTGCGGTGGGATCAGTGAAACTCTCTGGGACTTGGAATTGCAAGCAAATTGATGATTCAAACCATAGGGGAAGTAGGGCAGATGCAAGGACCCTGTGCTAGCAGTAAGAGATCCATCAGATATTGGTTGGGGCTCAGCAGAGTTCAGCTGTTCCTTAAAGCAAATTTGGACTATATCCATTACCTAGTTTGTTACCTAGTTTGGACACATCTAATAATAGCATTTAGAAATTTCTCTTTCATATCTGCCTTGCTGTAATGCACGCAGTCCAATGCTGATGCGTGTTACCAAAGCCATGTGCAGTGTGGTACTTCCTCATGATCTGAGGTTTCTCTGCAAAACACTGCAGCTTTTGACCAGTACAGGCCTGTGTGTATCTCCACAGCAGCGCTTTGTTACCTTTTTCCTCCTCTTTGGACTTTTGTACTCTCCTCAGGACTGCAGATGATATCTCCTGTGTGAGTTTGTATATTCCTGTGGTGTTGCCCTCAGCATTAGTTTTTGCTTCTGTTTCTCTTTAACTCTGTGTTGATCTTAATAGGAAGAGGTACTGAGGAAACAACAAAATATAAATTATGCTACTTGTCCCAAGAAAATGGATAGCAAGAAAAATTTTGGCAGCCAGGATCAATGCAGTGTGTTCTGAGAGAAGAGGAAGAGAGAAATGCCATGGGACATCCAAAAAGGGGTTTAAACCTCCCTTGGCAGGTGCACCTCACACATATGAAGTTGCTTGCCCCTTCTGTATTTTAGGCTGATGGTGGGATCTATGCTTCAAGAAACCCATGCAGAAAGCGTTTGATTGGAACAGGGAAGCAATGCTTTGGCATAAAGCAGTCTGTTGACTTTAATGCTGTCCATTAACCTGACATCATACTGTCTAAGGAACACGCAACGATTGCCCTGTGGGAATCTTAGGTAAATTCCACTGTGTTCCTGATTATCACACTTTGCTCTGCATTACCAAGGACTGTTTTACTCAGTCTCGGGTAATGTGGGTGGCCAGCAAGAGTGTTAAAACAGCCATTCAAGTTCCTCTTGAAGCAGGACATGGTGATGAGGAGCAGATAACAACACACAGTCAGCTCCAGTCAGAACTAAGGATTGCTGGCTGAGATTGGGATACTTCAGTAGATTAAGGTGTTCTCGTGACAGAAGACAATTTCTTATGCAGCGTTTTGAAGTTATTAGACCAACTGTAACACTACTTTTATTCCTTGTAAACATTTCAGTGAGGGTGTTAAGTGCAGAAGAACTTTGTGCATGTCAAAGCTACTTCTGCTCTATTTAGCTTTAATTCTTAGTGTTCCTTTTTTACAGGTTACCATATGCAATAACAAGTGACACAGCGAGATAGAAATATTATTTAGGCAGTTTACTGTAGCTGTTCTTCTGTGATATGAGCAACCAAAACACAGCTCAGCTTGGAAAAAAAATTGTACAAGATGCTAAGAGAGAGATAGGTTTACCCAGCCTTTATTTTATCTCTCAGGAAGGAGGGAAGTGAGTGTGGTTTCTTGAAGGTAGGTAATAGTAGGATAAGCTTTGCCCTGAAGCTTGTAGAAAATGCCAAGGATTATTTCTTCATACTGCTACTTTCACAGTTTTTGGAAACGTTATCCCAAGAGCTGCTTCAAAGGGTTGCTTATATATCTTTGTTTAGTCCTTCCTGAGCTATCAGTCACCATTCCACACTTACCATACACTAAGCATTTAGGAAAAAAAGCCATTTCTAAAGGTGTGGAAAGGCTATTGGCCATCTTGGTTTCAGTTTGTGCATCCAAAAATACTCCTTTATGTTTAAGTCAGTTGCACAGGAATCATACTAGGCTTTTAGCTCTTCCTCCATAGTAAATACGATAAATATCTGCATGTAGGGATGTACACTTGGAATTCCTGGTGTATAGAACCTCAGTTTTAACAAACCCTTCACTTCTTGACACCTGCCCTGGCCTTGCTGCCTCCTAAAAGTCAGTTTAGCATCTCCAGCGGTTCTTTGTACTGGATGTTTCTATTACATCAAACTGTAGTGTGTGAAATACTGCTTTGTGACATTTCTAGTCAAAAGATCACATTGTGTAGTGCTTTTATTTTCAAGCAGTTTCTGATCAGTGAGCAAGGACTGCCTCCCCCCAACCAGTAAAACAAGATTCAGGCAATGAAAATTGTGATTGGTAGTGTTTTAATCTGATTCCCAAATACTTAGATAGCTCCAGGACTGTGCTTAGTGGGGTTCTACTGATCTGTAAATGACTGCTAACAAGGGGCTTGTATAAGTGTCTTTAATGTTAAAGCCTTTTGCTGTTCTTAACATTATGGTTCACAGTTTGCCCTCGATTGAGAGTCAGATTTTCTTTTTTAATGCATTAGGTTTGGCAGTAGGCACTCTCAGTGGACGGGGTGGGCTGAATTCTACAGGAGCTCAAACGTGGGGGGGAGTCCCAGGGCTGCACAGGGTATAAAAGTAACATGTAGTTTGGCCTTAGCATTGGTAGATAATTTGTTTTCTGCAGGTGTGTTTTACAAACACAAGTTTTACTAGGTCTCACTTGACTTCACTTTATTACTTTTTAACCCAGTAGTCTCATTCAGGCGCTGGATTACTTTACTGTGAAAGGGCCCGACTATGGTAGCAGTCGTACCAGTAAAAGTCAAGAGCAACTTTGCTGCAGTTAAGGGAACCCTTTATGATGGGAACATCGATAGCTTTTCTTATTCTCAGTTTTCTTTTGATTGCCTACAAGATTTGTTGTCAGCAAGCCTGTATTTTTTAGGGACATGAAAAGCATATAGTGAATTTTAGTGAAACTGTAGATGAAAACTTTGAGTTGTGCATTATAATTTTCAGTGCCTTCGTCCTTAAATGAGACTTTTGGATCCTTGTACTTGGTGTGTGTGTGATCGCCACTGTCCCATATCTTGTAACTGACAGATAGACATTATTTTCAATGCCATGAATGGATTTGTAAATGTGTAGGGAACTTACTTTCATGGTGAATTTGTTTTTCTTGTTTATAGACAGCATGGGTTTGGACTGGAAAATTGCAGAATACTTTGGCCCTGATACAGCAATAGTTATAAGTGCTGGCTTGATTTTAAGCATACGAGCAGTCAGATTTGAGTCATTGTTAACTGCTTTGTTGAACCACTTGGCACCTAATGGCCTGAGATTAGAGAAGAATAGGGAAATCTTTCTTTTCTGTAATCACTGCCAGTGTAAATTGCATATCCTGAAATTACCGTAGCATGCAGACTTTACAGGGGCTAAGACTAGGGGAGGAGCAAGTCTCAGAATTGTCTTTTGTGGATACTCTGTTGATGGATTCTGTTACGCTTTAGCAGTGCTGAGGGCAAAAATCCAACCCTTCATCCTTTTAAAGTGCAGGATCTCTATTGAGAAAGTGTCCATGTGAAAGACAAAAGTACTCGCTCAGTTGATGATTATTGTAACTTCGATATGGGTGCTCACTTAACATGGATTTAGAGCATGAGATACTCATCCTTGTACAGGACCCAGGGGGGAAGATTTGCCCTCCTTCTTTCAGAACTTTGTTTACCAGGTTGGTAATCTCAAACCTCTGTTATTACTTTATTATCTCTGTTACTTCAAATGTCAGAAAAATAAATAGCCATTAAAATGATTGGTTTTGTCACATCACAGGTATAAAGCTAAAAAGTTTCATTTTGTTTGGGAGCCAGAAGTTAGGATTTACTCCAAGTCAGATCTCTTATTTTTTTTTTTTAAAGGATGCAAAATCACAGATTTTATTTATTTATTTAAAGACTAAATTTAGGGTTAGTTTGTAATATAAGGCTTCCGAACCTTGTGTTTCTTTGAGATAACAAATTCATCAGGCAGTTGAAGGTATCAGCTATACCTAGCAGCACTTCAGAGGTGTGTGTTATCTTAGGATAGCATATGTCTTGTGATGTCTTACTGCTTAAATAGCATCTGAGACAAGCTGTTGTCAGCAAAACCTAAATATTTGGTGGGGGGGAAAAAGCATATAACCACAAGGGAAATATATGGGTTCTTTGGGAAATGTGAACCTAAGGTCTAAAGGGTTGGGGTTTTTATTCCCTCCCACCTCTCTCGTCCTGTGAAACATTTTCTGGGTGGTTTGACAGTAGAGGTCTTTCACCAGTGTCATGATGGTGAAAGACTGAATGCAATGACTCAGATGATAATGGGATATAAAGCACTTCATCACTTCCTAAGCCTGCTGTATCCCAAGGTAGTGGAGCAGATGCTGTGTTTCCTTGTTGCCTTTTGCACGTTTTGAACCAAGGGTATTATCAGTTTTCTGTGATTTAGCCATTATTCAGTAGCTAGTAAAGCATTTTTTACTAGATAATGAAGCAAACAGATCTGTCTCTTCTCTTAAAAGAGAATTCAGGAAGTACAGATTACACTGCACATGGAACATATTAATCTTAAACCCCTTATAATACTTTGCAGAAGTTTCTTGTCCTTGCACATGTCTGTATCCACATGCATAGCAATTTCCCAGAAATGTCTTAACTTTAAGTACTGTTGAAGCCTGGAGAAGCCTTAAAAGATAGCCAAACACAGAATGACAAGTAAAGTTGTAGCAGGAAAAAATTAATCTCTACTTGGATTGTTCTGGGACAAAAAATTGGGTGCACATAAGTGAGGATCACTTATTTGTTACTGTAACACTAAATATATTTGACAAGGAAGCCTCAATGCTGTTATTTCTGTGGAAATATGGAGTGTTGTGCTTTTTTTAATTTAATGCACACAGACATGACACATTAGTTTTAATTCAAATATAATAATATAATTTTGCAAGTTATTAGGATTTTTTATCTTAGGTGTTATCAGCATGCAAATGTCTAATATTAAGGCTCATAATGGAAATGAAGTGCTATTAATTCATAATTAAGTTTTTATGTGCCAAGTAAGATTTTCTACTATACTGACCTTTCTTGGTCAATTATAATAGAGCAAGATTGTGTTTAAAAAAAAAAAAAAGTATTTTAGAATATATTCAGTAGGTTGAAATACTGACTTCACTCAACCAAGGCATTATGGAAAGTATTCTTCATAAAGTATTTACTCAAATTCCAGTTTTGCAACTTTCTTTGAGGCCTTTAGAAGCCAAAAGGAAAGAAACCTGATACCTAGGGAGGAAAGGAAGGTTGGAAAGGGCCAAAGCCATAATGTAATTAAAAAGTCCATCAAGCAGAAAAAGGTTAGAGACAGAAAAAAAATTCAGAAAGTGTGCGAGTTTATGTAACAAGTATAGAGAAATAGATCTAAATGGTAGAGAGATGATGTGTTACTATTAGAGGTGCATCCAGATGATGTAAACAACTTCTTCTGAAAGGTCATTGATAGTTCGAAGCAGATCTCTGCTGCTGACAACTCTCCAGAGATCCCTGCTGTAGTGGGGAGTGGGAGCCATGTTAAAGCACAAGCCAGAAATGTGGTTTTCTGCAGTAACTGCGTGATCTGTGAATTCGCTTTCTCTTACGCACATGTTTTAACTGATGTGTGGGATCAAGATTATCTCACAGCATATACACAGTAGGATAACCAATCAATATTTTTTCTGTTGAGGGCCCCAGCTAGGAGTGAGCCAAAGTGCCATTTCAAGGTGTATCCCGGTGTTGCTGTGGGCACTCAGGCTGGTGCTGCCGGGAGCTGGGTGATGGATGGGACCCGGCTGGGGGTATTTTCCTTTGATGCAACCATCACGTGTTTGTGAGCTGAAGGAAATGATAGAAGAGTTTGTCTTGAAGGGTCTGGATTCAGGCTCTTGTCAGCTGCAAACCATAGGTGGTTTTCGTAGGAGTGGGGAGCCTTAGGAGGTGCCTTGGAAAAAAGCTGAATCAATGAATGGCACAAGGAAGTAAGCTGAGGTAAAAGCGTGCTGTGTTTGCATAAATGGTGTTGCGGTGTTGGCTTACTAATAGGAGAAGGTCCGTGAGGGTAGCCAAGGCTGGAGCAGCAGGGAGGTTGCACACTGGGGGAACTCATCCTGTGTGGGCACAGCTGGCATTTGGGAAGAGAGTAGTTTAAAGAAAGGAAGTGAGTGACCATGGAGAAAAAGTGGAGTGCTGAAGAAGAAGGCGCTGTAGCTCAGTGTCATCCTCCTCCTGTTAGGAGGTGGGAGTGAATGGGGAAGGAGGTCACACTGGGCCCCTGCTGCAGCGCTGCATAAGCAGTCCCAGCATCTGAAGCTGTGCACAGCAGCAGAGCAGGTAAAAGAAAAGCAGATTGTTTCAGGTCCTGAGAACAGTGGAAATGGAACAGGGAAGGAAAAGTGATAGGGAAACATACTAATGAGGGATTCCGTTTTGATAATGTTGCATGTCTTAGTGTTTCACCTGGCAAATCATAGGAATAATGATGTTCCTTTGTACCTTTTCATCTCACTGCTTGAGTGGCAGGAGATAGTTGTTATATTTGGATAAATACTTAGAAAGGAAACATTTGTACCTCTGTATCTGTTTCACTTTCCTGGTGTGTGGGGAAGAGGATTAAATATATTTTTATCAAAAGTGTTATTGAATGAAAGATTCAAAATGATAAAGTGCTTGACTATGAAAACATGATTACTTAAAACTGGTGTGACTGGACCTCTTAGCTTAAATGTAGCATGTCATTTCAAAGGCACTGTGCAAAGCCAGATGGATAACTTGCCCCAGATGTTTAGATTCAGTGGAGCAATCACACATGGTGTTTTGAACAAAGTTGCCTATACCCTAATAATGGTATTTTGTGAATAATACTGCAATTTCAGACACCTTTCTTTGTCTATATTTTTCACACAAATAAATTGGCACCCATGGCAAGCACAGTGTTTGTCAAACCAGCTTCAAAATTCTAATGTGTTGCTTTCTTGTTACAGTGACTTGAAAGTACTTGCTCTGTTTCTTTAATGAAATTAACAGCTTGTTGAAGGCTAAGGTTGCATGTTGGATTCATAATCAGTTTAGTTTATACAGAATATTTTATTTTCTGCCTTTCTTTCATTTTGGGGGGCATTTATATATTAACAGAACTTCCATTAACTCCTGCTGTTTATTCTTTACCCTTTAGCTACAGCCCTTTGTTGTAGCATCACAGTGTTGACCCTGGAACCAATTACTGTGCGAAACATCCAGAGGATGATGAGGCTTATTCTGCAGCTATTGTTTTCCAGTAGTCCTGGTGTATATAATTCTTGTAGTGCGTTAGGATAACTCTGTTTAAGAACTTTGTGACAGTACCTGGCCAAAACCAATAGTAAGAGCAATAAAAAATAGGCACCTTTGCTGATCTCTTGTTTTACAGTCCCAAGAGCACAGCTGGGAAAGCTGCAGCTTTCTTCCTGCATTTGGAGAGTCGGGATGTTCTCCATTAGTTTTGATGTCTGTCACTTCCCTGGAAGTGAGCACATGTGTAAATGTGATACAGATGTTGTATGAAAGCTTAATTGTGCCTTTCTTTACTTTAAGCTTTGGTGCTGTTCTGTTTTGATGCTCACCCTCCCACTCCAAAAGGCTTTTCCTGAGAAGAGAAGGGAAACCGTTTTCCCAGTTCTCTCTTACTCAAGAGTTAATTATATTCTGCATTGTGACTACACCTCAGCAAAAGCTGAATGGAAAAACAAGGCTCCTGACAAAAAGGCGGAAGTTTTTAGGCGAGCTTAGATTTTCTGTTCTTTCTTAGAAGTCCTTACTCATTTCAGCCAAAGGAAGAAATCCCACCCTGAGGTTACGTTTCATCCCTGTGCTTTGTTTCTGAGAGAGCTTAAATCCTCATGTTTGGTTGCAGGTCGCTGACAGCCAACTTGGTTAAGTTGTCACAGGTGCAACTGTAAGCAGCCAGCAGGAACTGAAGAAACACGGGTAATCCCACTTAGGAAATCCCCTAGTAGCTTGGTGCTCCTTTGAAGCAAAGAAATACAGTTAGTGGCAGTTAGGGGAAAAAAAAGGAAGAAAAGAAATCCTCGCTCATGAATCAAAATTAAAGCAATACACACTTCTCTAATTTCTAGGGTTACCACATTATCGCTGCTATTCTTACAATGTTTTTCTCTCTGGGCTCCTGAAATCAAAGAAGAAAATGCTTGATCATTGTCTTTAACTAATACTGTACTCTGGTTCTGGGATGCCAGATATGCAGTCAGACTGGATGAACCCGTTTAATTTTATTCTGCTGTATTTATTTCTGTGTATGCCTTTGTGCCCGTTGAGTTTTCATTCTTTCACAATCACCAGTGTAATCTCCTCCCTCTTTATTTGCAGCCCCCCCAATACAGCAAAATGAAACAAGCCATTTTTTCAAGATGTCTGAGACCCAACTTGTTTATATTTGCAGATAAGCAGTAGCAAGAATAGTCTCATAATTTTGGTGAATAGCTGTAGCATAGTTTGTTTTGGTTTTTTTAGTTACCTGAATCATGGAGTAATGAGATTATCAAAATCTGATTCTAAACTAGCATGGCTTGTAACCTGTATTTTTGGAAGAAAATTAATTAAGCAGATCCGAGACAATTTTGTTGTTTGTTGTTTTTATGGGTTTTTTTCCCAGAAGAGAAACTTCCTGTCTCTTTCTAAAAAATTGTCAGCTTTTCTAGGGAGGAAGAAGTATGTGAAATGGATTATTTCGAATGTCAATTAAAAGAAAAAAAAAACCTAGCAACCTCATCCATCAACTTCTGTTGGTCAAAAACGTTTTTTTTTCTTTTTCCTTACGTCTTTTAAGGAGAGGACTTTCATTTTCATAGAACTGTATATATGACTTTTTTTCTATTAGAAAGAGGCAGAGTCACAATGTCTCAGAATCATTTCCTAGTAGAAAGTCCACTTTTTTGGCAAAGTCCCCAAGGGAAAAGTAAAAGAAAACTTTAAACAGGGACCAAAACAGAGAATTTAGGAGTAGATAAGGGTATATCTGAGAACCGTGAAAGCGTTAATTACCAACATTTTCCAGAAGTCTTTCCCACAGTGTCTTAGCATTTTCAAGCATACAGCTGTTTCTAATTACCTAAAACTGATGTACAGTGCAATTAATGCTGCATCTGAAGAGCCAGGTAACAGTGCAAGCTGCCCACCTCTGTGAGCAAATAACCCAATATCTGTGCAATCTACACAAATGCACGAGGAGCATATGCAGATGTTCACAGACCTTGCCCGGCTTCTGAGCCAATGCCATTCCCTGCCCTCAGAGTGGACACAGATGCTTGGAAGTCAAGTGAAAAAAGAGCAGAAAGCAAGCCAGTCAGTCAGGAGCATAGTGTCTAAAGTTCAGGGAAAACATTTCTAGATTCTTTTTCAAGCCATAAATAAAAATAATCCAGCAAATAGTTACTGCAAAAATAGAAGCAATCTGACTTTTTAAAAATTTCTGAACAGCTGATATCATGACCCTGTATTCTTTGTTATTTATGGAAATCTGTTACTTGCCAGACTGTGAAAATGGCTGCCTGCTTGTATATATATTATTTTTGAATTGCTTATAAGCCAGCAGCCACATTTTCACTAAAAGCTTAATAAAAATATGAAATATGGAAAAGACAACATCTCTTTATTAATACCTAGATATGAAACTGTTTCAATACTTTAAACATTCAAATTATTTGTGTGAAACAAAAAGGCTGGAAAAGCTTTCCCAAATAAATGACTGTCATCAAAGCTTCTTCCATATAAGGCTCATATTTCAGCTCCAGGCCTAGCTAGAAAGAATAGAAGTACATGATCATCACATAATTAATAAATTACTCCCTTCTGATGGCGTAGTAATTTTACTAGTCTTTCTTTAAAGTGCAATTAGTTATTTTCCTACTTTATGAAGTTTGTTTGAGCTTAATATATTGTATTTTGCTCAGGTCCTGTAAGGCAAAGCCAATCTTAATAACTGATTTACTAAGTGGTGCTGCTTGTATTTGCCTGCCCATGGTAAGTATCGCATGAGTATTTTAACTAGCTGAGGAATTATGTGGAGGCAACAGAGTTAAGTGAGTAAATTTCTTAGTGGAAACTATTCAGTCTCTTCAGCTGCCCTGTCTCCAAACCAGTGTTTCAAACCAAATTCCAGACTTGCCTGGAAGTCTGTATTCATAAGCCTTAGGAGTAAAATAGCTGAGAGTCTGACCCATCAAAAGCAACTGCTGGCTGTACATGTGCAAGGTGTCTACAGCCTGACCACTGCACACAAGCTGTTGAACAAGAGCTTGATGTAAGAAAAATATTTTAAAGTGAAGGTGGAAGTGGGACTGGGTTTTGCTGTTTACGGGATGCATAAGAGAAGAGGCTCTGCTCATGTGTTCAGGCAGGATGTTAATTAGTTTCTGGTCAAAATGTGGCTCCGCTGAGTTGGTGGAAAAGATGAGTGGCAGGTTGTAAAAAGTCAAGTATAAAACCAGTGTTGCTGATCTTGGAGTCTCCAAGTCCAAAGAATGCAGTCTCCAAAACTCAGTCAAAAGAAACAAAATTTATCTCCGGGTAATTAAAGGTAGCGATTTGCCTTGTGCAGGCTGATTTCCTAACAGGCTGAGTTGGGGAGAGGATGGCTTTTGGCAAAGAAAGTTTGAGTTTGTCAAAAATACTGTAGCATTTTTTTACTTCTGTCAGACAGAAGCCTAAGAACTGTGCTGTCTATGGAATATGTACTACTACTTTGCCAAAGCCCAAACAGGTTTTTTGACAATCCTTATGCTTCCAGTATACCCTGACCTGCCTTATATGCAAAGAGTGCCTTAAGGCTGGTGTCTAGACAGAGCCTTGTATTTCAGCAAAGCAAATTAAAAGTAGGCTCTGATATCCCTAAATTTACAGAGAAAACTGTATTTTAGCTACCTGCCTCTCATATTTATTGGAAAAAATGTTTGTTGATTCCTGGATGTGCAAAGGCAGGGAAGGCATTTCAGATGTTGCTTGTCGGGATATAACTATATCATGGCTGCTTCAAATGCCACTGCTGAACTGCTGTTGTAAAGATTAAAAAGTGGGGCTGCTGTTTGTAGACAATCCTATTCCATGTCTCAGGCGTCATTGTCGTAAAGGATTATTCTGCCCTTACAAACCATACAAAGGCAGCTCAGTGAGCTTGACCTTAAATCTGAAATGAAATTATGATCTGCTCTGCATCCTGCAGTTTGGACTGAGAGAGTCAGGATGGTGATTCTTAAGTTCAGTCATGGTGAATTATAAGTAAATAAACAAGGTGCTAGTTAGTAGGACTGTTTGTAGTTAGTAGATGCTTATTTGTATATTAACCTTGCTCCAAATTTCAAAGGTGTGCTGCCACTTGCTACCATTAGAATTAATACCACTCTGGAGTAAGTTACTTGGGTAATGTGTCAGGATTAATACAGTATGGGTAATGTTGCAAGTCTTAGTTCCTCAAACACCCAGTGTATTAATAAATATAGCTATTCCTGGTTTATTATTTACTCATTTTAAAAGAAATATCAAAACTTTGGTCTATCACACAAACATTCTTTATTCTTTGATTTTTAGTTCAAAGTCACTTTATCAGATGCTCAGTGCAAAATATCTAAGAGAATGTGGAGCAAACACACTTCACAGCCTGCAACTCAAACACTCTTAAAGCTTCTCAAGCTTTTTAGGAGATTTAAGACTGAAACCTCAACTTCAGATTTGCCTTATTAATTTTATTCTTGACCATAAATCGTCCAGAATAAGTATATATGAAATGCTGTTTTGCTGATTCACAAAGAGTAGTGTCTTAGGTCTCAGGAAAATTCAGCTTTTGTTTTCAGATCATCTGCATTCCCTTATAACTGCTTGCATCATTGAAAATAGTTCTCTGTAAGTGCCCCTCTATCCTTCATCTGCAGTGCTCTGCTGTTGGTGAACAGCAGGTTTAGAGTTTTGACTAATAGGCTGGGACTCAGATGGATGACCTCTATCAATTATTCATGATAGATCTGAGTAGCCAGTGTATAACACTGACAACATTCATACCTTTCTACTGTAATACGAACTGTAAACGATACAGTGATTGATAGACTACAGGTGACCCTTGGTCATTTTTATTAATTCCTGTTGCTGAGTTCTGCAACCTGTTTTTCATTGCTTGAGCTATGGAGCTACTGTGTTTTTAAAAACTCCAGCTGTCCAGAGCTAGGAGAGGCTCTGAATTTACTGGGATTTTTTTCTATTTATGTTCTTTGGACTAGTTCTCTTCCTTTTGAGGTTACTAGTTGTATCATCGAGGATTTCAGCGGGATCACAGCAGGCTTCTTGTACATATTTAGAATAGTATTAGATGAATTAAATAAATCATGGTCAGGGGATTCTGTGCTGTGCCTGATGATGAGTAGAAGTCAGTGGAGCTATGGGAAGGGGAGTTCTCAACAAAAGCAGAGAAAGAAGTGTTGCTTCCCCTTTGCTCATGGACTGCTTCTGTTTGCCTTGTAGGTTAATGCAAAAAGAAGGTTGAAACAGTATAAGGTTTGAGGTCTTTTGATTCTTTAACTGCTGCATAAGGGAGTTCCATTGTATAATTCTACATTACACATGCTGTGCTGTGAAGAGCTTTGGATGCAAATTTAGCCTTAAAAATAAGCTGAAGTTGTGGGAGCATTTAAATCAGTTTACTCAGGATCTTACTGGAGAAGTGTTTTCTGAAGTCCAGAATGAGAAAAGGCTCCTGAATTTTTAATTTATTTTGTTTCTGGGGGTACATTGCATATAAGCACAGTAACTTGTGTTTTTGCAAATTTGTTTGAGAAGAGCTGTAGGTAAAGATCTGTGAAAACAGTTCTGCATTTAAACATGCTGCTTACCTTAGGAGTAAGTAGTGCTTACCTTGCTGCTTGCTTAGGAGCTCATAGAAAGGGTCTGTTTGGAAGGTAAGAAAACAATTGAGTCAGACTTGGAAGAAATCAACACTGGCTCCTGTGCTGGAAGACAGAAGGGGATGGAGGGGAGTCCTAGTTTGTGACAGCATCCAAAAGTAACCCAGAATTGGAAGATAAGCAAGAAATACCTGTTTCACAGGAGACTTAGATGCACTCTGCATTGCAGGTTCTGCCGGCAGAGTTGTCTCGTTAGGTGTGTTTGGCTTAGAGCAGCATTACCCCCTGAGCCCTGTAGGTCTGGTGAAAGGGGACCCCAGGTGCAGATGCAGCAATGCCAACCAAGTTACACTTCCAGGTGGCTTAGAGGATGGGCTTAGAGGAAGGGCTGCAATGACACAAAACAGCAGCCTTGCCATGGTGCCTCCATCCGTGCTGACAGTCCTGTGGGTGTCTGGTTTTGGCTGCTGGCACGGATGTAAGCTTGGTACTCTTGGCGGGAGGATCCATGCATTGATACCCTTTAAGATCTGTGAGCCAGGGCTTCTTAGTGAGGCGTGACAGGGATGGTGGTGGCTTGCTCTGTAGTGGCAGCTATGCCACAATTCCCTTGCGGGTGAGGCTGCTTGTTGTACTTGGGGTTTGAGCAAGCGGGGAACAAGAAATGTTTGAAAACCCTGCCACCTGTGGTCATGAGATTGCTTCAATTACAGGCATACTAAACCAGGATATCTCTTGCCTTCAGCTTCATTCCAGGGAAAGAGCTGTGGCAGGCTGTTGCTTTATGCGTTGCAGACATTCAGGAGACTGTACCTGGTGTGTTAGGGTACAGTCTGTGTTAGGTTACCAAGAAGACCTGCTGGCACACCTGAATCCTGATCTGTCTGGCCTCTCCCAGCAGCCCTAGAGTGTCAGGCACCTTTCCCCAGGGAACACAAATCCTCCTGCTCTGCTCTCCTGTATTTGCTGTGGGTCTTCAGTGTAGCTGAAAGCAGGACTGTTCTCCACTCATCAGTCCACCTTAACAGAGCATTACTAGCCAACATATTTTGTTGATCTGTGTGAATCCAACTCTGCAGCAATATGTAGACTAACCAGATGGAGGCTTGTACCTCTTGTGATTGTAAAATTAACCAGAATCATTGATAGTTACGAGAGTGATGACGGAGACCCAGGCGCTGTCAGAACAATGTGCTTTGAGGCATGCTTAAATCTGTTAGGACAATATTTCATGTTGCTGCATGCTCAGTACACAATTCTACAGCACAGCAAGGCGCGTACGCCTCACTCAGCTCTGAGGGTGGATAAAGGACGAAGATTATTTGCTACTGAATTTGACTCAGCAAAGAAGGTGCAGGTTCCACTCCATTCAGAGGCAGGGTCGAGAAATTTCAAAGGTCTGTGTGACTGGATTTTTGGGTTTTGTTTATTTTAAATAGACCTAACTTGGATTTTCTGTCTGAATAAAACAAAGTCTTTTAATTGGAACCTAGTGTGAGAATTTTAAGGGAATCAGTGAGAAATTTGTAAGAAACAGCTGGAAATTACAGTGGAGAAGGCAGTGCCATCTCTATTCTCTCCCTGCCACACAGCCTACAGGCGTACTGTAGTTCCCTGTTCATTTACATCAGTGACTAAAGGACCTATTTAAATGAATGAAGTTAATGAATTAATAAATGCAGAACGGGGGAGAAACCTGCATTCACAAAAGGTACTTTGTTCTTAGATGCTGAGGGTAAGAGTTTGGTTTGGTATTTCACAACATAGTGCTGACTGCTGTTTGCTGTATTTCCTAATACACCCCTGGTAACATGAGATCGCACCACAGATTCCTCCCATTAAATGGTTATTCAGATGTGTTGTGCTACCAGCAGCTTTTTGCTTGCAAATGAATTATTTGGTGTTTGAATTATCAAAACGTGGATTATTGGAGTTTTTTCCTTTGCTAGTGGTACAGCAGACACTTTAGCCATTTGGTCTTCAGATACAGTCGTTTTGTGTTTGAGCTTCTCAAAATAATGCCTGCTAGTGCCTCTGTAATTAAACATCTGTCAGGGTTTTAGAAATGCCCTATGGGTTTTCTTTTTTTGGGGGAGGGGGAGACAGACCCCTGCTTTTAGGGGGAAGAATGCTGTGTGCAACAGCAAAATATATTTTGTTTTAGCACAAGGGCAAACTTAGGAGATCAGCAGCTTTCTTCTCCATTTTGGCTGATGTAAATAAGCAGTAAATTTATTGAGACATCCGGCACAAAACTGGTGTGAGAACAGAACTTTGGGCCTCATGTGGCAGCTTGAGCAGATGGGTGCTTCTTACTATTTCTTAAAAACTGAAATGACAGGGAGATTAGGGTTTAAAAATCACAGCTTCTGTCGCATGCATTAATTAAAGGGTTTTAGTATAATAATTCTATCTTATTGTTCTAGAGCATACGCTCAGCTACTTTCAATTTTTAAAAGTACTTGGCCTTTCTCTGGGAGCCGCGGCTGTTTGTTCAGTTAAATTCCTTCTGATTAAAGCTCCCTGAATAGTCATTGCCTTCATATACCAAGACCAGCCCTGTTTTCTCTATGCTACGCTGATAATGGGGTCACTGGGAGATTTCTGAATTACAAGTTCTAACTGAAGTTATAGCGCTTCAGGGATGCTTCGCTGCTCAGCACAGTCTGATGCGCCTCAGAGTGCCATTGGAGCACTTGGGGCAGTGGCTCATACATTTCTATTCCTGACTTGTTTGGCTCACAGGGGAAGCACTGAAGAAATTTTGGTTCTTTCCTATCAGGCCCAAAATATCATCACAATTTTTAGTTTATATGGAAAGAAATTTGAACCCAATGACTGCAATGATCCAGCGGTATTAGTGCTTTTTCTTTTTTTTTTCTTAGATATGCCTGCAGTAGCCTCTCCTTTACTACTTCTTTGCTGCAAAATACAAACCTGCAGATTTTTCAGATCTGAAAATGGCATGTATCAAGAGTTCCAGTGTCACAATGACGTAGGTGGCTCTCCTCTGGAGTCCCAAAATTATGAGTTATGACAAGGTTGCTTAAAGAAAAAGGCCCTTAAAGTAACTGCCATGCAAGTTTTATTTAAAAATGTCAGTCCTATGAATACTGTGGATTTGTTACTGGTTTTGCTTCTTCCAGCAAGGCTTGACATTTCTTGGAAGAGCAGATGTTCGTGGAATGAACTCCTTCTGGGGAATTAACTAATTAAGAAGGTCGAGCTTCTGCGTTCTTCCAAACCGTGTATCCCGAGGCTGCAGAGTAGTGTCAGGGCTCTTTCTTGGCAGTGCTTGATAGAACACGTAGGTTGTGAATGGGTGAAGACCTGTAACCGTCTGCCAGGCTGCTGATCTGGTGTTGGAGTTCAGCAAGGGAAAAGGAAAGAGCTGCCAGTCCAACAGCTTTCCAGTTTTCCTTTTAAAGTGATCCATCAAATGTGGTGGAGGTGGCATCCATTTTCCAGCAGTTTGCTGGAGAGCCTGTCTTGACTCCAGTTCAGTGAGTGAGTAGGCAGACTTGATTTATGCTATCTCTGGCCAACATCACCTGATAGACACAGGCTTTGGATCTGGGATATGCACATACTGCCATCAGCTCTGAGATGAATTTAGTGATGAGTAGTAAAATGGTGATTTTCTCTTTCTGTCTGTTGTTTGTTTGTTTGTTTGTTTTGTTTTTGGTTTTGTTTTGTAGTTTTTTATTTTTTCTCCAAGTTGTCAAATGACACTCCCAGCAGTTGGGAGCAGAATCTCAAAGGAGCGGAGTTGTTGTTCTTTGCCTCATTAAATGTTACAGCTGCCTGTAACGAGCTATTAAGTTGTTAGAGCAAGCTGATCTATCTTTAGACTGTATTGACCCGTTATCACCCCGAGTCTTGGTGTCTTAGAGGACAGGCCACATCAAGTGAGGGATTTCTTAGATCCTCTTAGATGCAGGAAGGAGCTTGGTTAGAAGAGGCAGGATGGCACCCACCTGCAACAAGAAAACCATAGTAAAAAAGGGGCTGTTGTTCATCTGTTTCCATCTTTGGGGGAATGGAAAACTTCCTCAGAGGGAGTTTCAGAGAAAAAGTGAGGCTTGCTAACTGGTGGCTCTCCATTTTGAGGCTGCAGCCATCTCTTGCAGAGAGAGTCTGTGGAACGGAGAAGACTAAATTGGCAAGGATTTGAGTTAGAGAAGACTGGCAGAGGGATAGAGAAAGCCCTCACACTACCCCTCCTTGTATCTTTCAGCTTGGATTATAGAACCCGTCAGCACAGAATTTGGAGGCGACCTTAACTGAGCTCATTCAGATACATTAAATTTCTCATACTTTATTTTAAAGTGAAGCTTAGAAAAATTTCATGAAAGCTACTTAAAATGAGTCTGAGATCTAAACATGCTCATTTTGAAAGTATTGTTTGTAGCTGTGTGATACTGTAATACTAAAACCACTGCTTTCCACAGACAATAATTCATTTCTTGTGATTCAGTATTGTTAGACAAAGTATTGCTTTGTTTTTCTGGCATTTTTTTTTCAGCCTAGTAACAAGATGACTCAGATAGTAACCTGGATAATTAGGTTACATAGAAACCATTTCTATTAAAATATAGGTTTATGTTCTTAACATTACAGCTCAAATTTACTATCAGTAGCAGTAGATAAATTTCAAACCAAAATAGGATATGCATAAAAAATTCAGCTCCATTTTAAAGGCACTTCTCATTGTAAATACAGGAGGAGTATGACACTGCAGTAACATTTTTTAGGTAAATCAAATTAAGAGATTTTTACAAGAGTTGTTGTGGCACTTACACTCTTTATTTGTTTGAAAATGAGGACTGTACTTTACCACAATTTTGAAAGTATTCCATAGTGTTAAAAGGTTTGTTTTTTTGTCTGTTGAGAGGATTTCCAGGGTAAAACTGTACTTCTCTTTGAAGTCCAAAACTGAGCAGCAAGAAAACATTTAGCACAGTGCATGTGCCAGTAATAGTCAGCTGTATGAAATCCACAGTAGTTTAATGGAAGTCTGAATTTTGTTTATGTTAAGGGAGCATTAATATCTTGGGCAAGAGTTTCTGCCTAAAGGAAGCTTTTTGACTTTGCCTGAGTGCAAATTCAGTGCACTTGAAAGTATGAAGAAAACTAAGAAGAACTAAAGAGGGGTGTTCAGAGATGTTGGGACAAGGAAAAAGGCAAGGAGAATATAAAGGGCTGTTTGTTTATTTTAAATTTACCTTTTTTCATAATAACTGTGACTTTTCTTGCCTAACATAATTGCTCGGAGCTTCGCTGCACCTAACTAGAGTCAAATGAAGGAATAGGTGAAAGGAAAGAGTAAGAGTTTACAAACTCTGATGTAAATGCCCGGTTGTAGTAAATGATGAGGACTAGAAGTGGTGAGGAGTTATGATCAGCAAGGCTGTTTTCAGTGCATTATATCTTCAAAACTGGAAGGGTACCAGCTTATTAAGTTCTCTGTCCTGGCCAAGGTCAAGTGATGAAGGAACCACAACTGAAATGAACACAGAGACTTCTGTGTGTACAGCTGAGTCCAGTAGAGGACAAATATTCTCAGTTAGTTGGAGCTGAGATGCTCACTTCGGAGCAGCAGTGCTCCTCCTCCAGAGGGTAGAGAACTTTAGTCTCAGAGGGATTGAACAACTTTCTCATGGTTGTTGATGGGACTAAAGTATGTAGCAAACCTAAAAACTGTAGCTTGGAATGTCTTTCGTTGTCTTTAACTACAAAACCATCCACCCTCTGAGATAAGTTTGTTTTTTTTTCTTGCTAAGCAGAGAATGGAGCAAGACAAAAGGACAGAGAAAGAGTACTAATGACTAAAAAGGAGGATGTGTTCAGAAGATACTGGAAGGGTGTGGGGAAAAGAGGTCCAGAAGACCTCTTTATAGTTGTGATAAAGGTAAAAGGCATTATACCTAAATAATGAGCTTTCCCAGAGGCTAAAAAATACAGAAAGACAGCCATGAATATTCAGGCAGGAGAGGCAAAGGAGAAAACTCTTGGGGTAAAGTCCTTTAGTGGAGGAGACTGGAAGGTTGACTCAGCTTCATAGTTGTGAGAAAGTGCTTGCTGCTGAGCTCTGCATGCTGCTACAAGGGGCGGCTTTCACACCTGTGACCCCAAGTACAGACCTGGCTTATCTAGAAACAGTGCCAAGGATTCCCTTCTCATGGGAAACCTTCTTGCACAGCCCAAAAAAGATGAAGGGAGGTATCTCATAGTGCAGATTTTCTTAATTATAGACAAAAGAAAACTTAAAAGGCTCTTTAAGAAGCAAAAATAAAAGACAAGGTGAAGGAGGAATTGTCAGCAGTGAGCTTGAGAAAGCCAGTGTTTCATCAACAAATACACAAAATTATGACAAAGCCTTGGAAAGTCCCTGGTAAACTCAGTGCTCATTTATGCTTTTATATTTTTCAGGGAACTTTCATTCTGGAATAATGAAGAAATTATGTGAATTAACCCTAAATCTTTAAACTGAGACAACTTCTTGAGAATTTGCTTTCCTGGTGCCGCTCTTTATAAAACTTTGCTAAAACATTCTTAAACTATGTGTTCTCACTTGGCTACTGTTGCGTTCCATTCCCAGCTAGTCAAGTAGACAAGTGAGGTGTCAGAAAAGTCAGTGGTTTGCTCTAATTTCTTCATAAGCTGGAAGTAAAAAGAAATGCCAGAGAACTGAGTGCACTTGGGTGCCCAGTGGCAGAGAGTTTCCACGTTCTGCAGAACATGTTGAAATATACTTGTCTTCTGGAAGCTATGCCTTGTGAATGAAAGCATATTAAGTATGTTTTAATGTAATAAAATAGGAGTACCCAAAAGCTTTAGTTGCTTCAAAAAATTTAGGCCTTCATTTCAGGACTCCTTCCTCCAAATAATCGATTTTTTTTTTTTTTTTCTCCTGAGAACAGAGTCAGCTCCATTTATCCTTCTCCTGGTCTTTGTTAAGACAAAGTTGAATTCAGAACACAGTATTGTACTTTTTATTCTTCCTGTCTGCATTTTGTAATATCTGAAGTTTTTCACGTGCACTCTCCAAATATTTTGAATTTGATAATGTGTTGTTGCAACATCTTAATTTTCCCTCCTGTAACCACAAACCAGCATTCTGGAGTAGTTTAAAAGTGACCTGGTTGCAAGTATCTCCACAGATACTTGTTTTCTTGCACAAGTTACTGCATATTAGTTTACTTTCCTGTTAGCTCTAAGTGAAGCTTCTCCCACTAGCAGAGCACATTTTTAATTGGTAAGAATGTTCTCTCAATTAGCACTTGGCAGGCAGAGGTTTTTGCATTCGTGAGGTCTTTGTATTCCCTTCTCCCGTGTTTCTGTATTCTCCCCAGTGGCTGCGCTAGGAAAGTTCAAGCTGTCCTTTCCTGTGGAGAGGAACATGTGGGCTAACTGATTACCGTGCATCAAGAAGGACACTCTAAAGACAGATAGAGGCTGGCATTACCTCATGCTACTGCTGACCACCCAAACTTTGGCCTGTTCTGACATGGGATTTTCTACACAGTAGGGGCAGTGAATAAAAGTCAAAACATCTCCTCTGCTAGAGGTTTTGTCTCCCTTAAAATGGATGCTCTTACACCATCTGCAAATGTGGTGCTTCCTTGTAAGGTAATCTGTGTTGACCTGTTAGTAACTATTTAAATAAAGAAAATTTTGGTTAAAATAAAAAAGAAAAATTACGTAGTACCATTCATTATGTAGAAAACCCTTGGTCTTGTAATTACAACCCTTGTAATTACACCCCAAGTTACTGGGCTCAACACAGCTATATTTTCTTGATGGTGGCAAACACTTTTTCCTAGGGTGAGTCGGATGCCGTCATCAACCACATCAGTCGTGCACGGAGCGTTTGCCACTTGATGGAGCCTCTCTTTGCTCCACAGCTCTGACAGGGGCCCTGCACTTGGTCACCAAAGGACTTGTATCCTGAATACACAGACATGGGGATGACATGCGTGAATTTCCTTATGGATGGCGGGGGATTTTTGACTTTTTGTTTTGTTTAGTTTGTCGGGGCTTTCCCCGTGGTTGTTTGTTTGCTCTTTCTATTGGTGTGCGGGTTGTTGGGCCGTGGGGCAGGGCTTGGAGCGGCAGGCAGTGTGCGGGCCGGGTCCCGTCTAGGGACGGCGAGGCGGCGGCGCTCCCTCAGCGA
>VWZN01017956.1:807341-837050 GCA_013396955.1 Regulus satrapa | reverse complement strand
CGGCGCCACCTGGCGGCCACGGCCGGCGCCGCCACCTCCCCTCCCTTCCTCCTCCTCCTCCTCCGCCGCTTTCTCCTCCTCCTCTTCTTGCCCGGCCTGCTCTCCGGCTCAGCAGCCCGCACCTGCCCGGTGCCTGCTTGCTGCCGAGCCAGTGACTGACATCGACTTGCGGGAAAAATGACTGCGCCTTTAGCGACAGTGAAAATGCCAGAGCTGTCTCGCAAGGCGATGTCCTGTACAAATTGATGTCCCCGGGCTCTTCTGGGGAGCTGCCGTGGGGGTGTTGGTGGCAGGAGAAGCCCGAGTGTGCTGCACAGGGCAGTGAGTCCCCGGGTTGGGATTTCAGCTGAGCGCGTTACCTGTGCCAGTGTGAGATCAGTGCCGAGAACGCATGGCTGAACTCCCGGGGATGGGTAGCTCCGTTTGCTATAGAGCATCCCTCACAGCTGCCCAAAGTCCCTTCAGAGTCTGTGTGTTCCTTTTGGTTAAGGAGCTAAAACAAAATTGGCTCTGTGTGATTGATGTCTGTATGTAAGGACGAGTTTTCACCTGGATCTTGTGGGTAGTCAGGTGTGTGGGTGGATAAAATAGATTTAAAATTACTCTGATTTTGAGAAGGATTAATCGATTTTTTTTTTTTTTTTTATTTTTTTTTTTATTTTTTTATTTTTTTTTCCGTGACATTGGCGTAATCTGTATCTTTGCCAGAGCAGTTGTGGTACTAAATACTACTTTATGTAGTGATACTGGGAAGAAACACACACACATGCACGCACTCTTACTAAATATCTAGGCAAACATCTGTTTTTGTGTATGATTTTCTACTAGTTAAGAATCTGAATTAACCAGATTACTTTTTAAAGCCCGTTTTTCTGTAGATGAGTTTTATTTCTGTCTGGAAGCAGTCTTAAGGGGCCAACTGTGGTTGGGATGGGTGGTGTCCTGCCACAACAGGATATGGATAAATGATAAGGAAGTGATGTTGGAGATCTGAGGAGCTCTTTCTATATTAGTAACTTTATTTTAATTTTTTTTCCCTATGGAGTGTTTTGTGCATAAAACCAGACCCTGCCCCTACACTGTCTGGGGCAGTGGGGTGAGGGTGGTTTGGTTACCTTAGTTCCCCTCATATCTCCCCAGTTTGTCCACTGCCCTGTAGAGTTGTTCTCACCTTTTGTGTGCTGCTGGGAAAGCAGATGGCCTTCTTGAGCTTCCAAAAAATCAGGTCCCTGTAAGTCCTTAACTCCGGGGAATAATTAACACTTAAACTCCTCAAGAGGAGAGGTGTCAGTACTGCTTCCTGCAAAAATACACCAAGCCACAGCCCTTGCCCAGAAGCTGGTGCAGCTTGTTCCTTGTTCTCAGTGTGATGCTCTTCCATCCTGCCAGGTCTGCATGTCTGAGCAGACAAGGTTTGCACTGAAACATCAGACATCTTTCCGTTTAAGGATACCTCATAAATAACTGACCATCGACATTTTTAAATCTTCCTGTTAATCCCCCCGCAGGCCCAGGGATCTTCCGTGGGGCTTGCTGTCATAATGGAGGTAGAGATGCCAGTGAGGGTAATAGAGCCTCCTGCCCAAAATGGTGTTTGCAAAATGCTGCAGGTACATGTGTAAAAGTTCTTTTTTACCAAACCAAGCTTTTAGATCGCCCTTAAATACACTTACCTGCTCGCTTGTAAGGAATGCAGTAAAATGAGTGCTGGGGGAAGGAAATAAATCTGAAGTACTTTCCTGCTCTTCTGGATGTGTGTATTCGGTTATTTGGTTTTCTGTTTTTAATCCTTTCGAAAAGGAGAAATTCCAAATTAAGCCAGCCTGTGGCAGTGTTTTTCAGCATTTCTTTTGCTTCTGCTGCTTTTAACGCTTAAGTCTTGGTGCTAATTGGAAAGTGGAGAAGCTTCCTATGTGCTAGATGCAGTAGTTAGTTTCAGATTTAATAATGTTTTAGCATTTTCACACAGCTGTTATTAAAATGAGGCGGTGATATAAATAATAATAGCTCACAGGTGCAGAATTACTGTTTCATTGTCTCTGAAGCTTATTTTTAAGTGATGTGTTTCTTTTGCCATTTTTCAAATGGATTTGATTTGTCTTCCCCATCGTCCTTTAGCATAACAAAGTTTCTATTATTTGAAAGATTCATTTAAACAAGTTTACAGCTGGTTCTTTTTTTCAAGACATCTTTGAAACTCTTGTCTCCTGACCTTTCTGAATTACATCATGCACCCTGGGATGATTCTCATCTGACTTCTTTGCCAAACAGAGGGCTTTCTCTGTCTCTTCCACCAGGGTTTCTTATTAGGTGTTATTATTTATTTATTTTATATTTTAGATTACATCCTAGAAGTTATTTTTGTCCCTTTACTAATTTTTCAGAATACTGGGACTTTAAAAGGAAGAATGTAAGCAAATCCGGAACTCTGGTGTTCTTGTGAGCTCTCAAATTTACCTCTTGGTATAAAAGGAATGGTGTCAGGAAAAATGCTAAAGCTCCAAATCCCTTTTAGAGCACATTTTGCCTGGAGACAGCTGCTCTTTCTGCTGCTGTGCTGGTGGTGCTAGGTTCCAGCCTGCTTTGTCTATCAGCTCTTCAAGGGGATTATGGAAGTCGCCAGTAAATGGCTGATGTCTTTAGTGATCTGCATAAGGCTGTCACAGAGTTGTTTGAAGCCAGGCCTGAAAGACCATTTACTTTTCTGGAAGTGCCTTCCGTTGTTATTGTTATCCAAGGGGGGGTAGTAGAAGGAAGGGGAAGGCAAAAGGGAAGGTACTTTTCCTAGCAATTAACCAACCTGCAAATACCTCTGTCCTGTGCAGTCAAAAGGGGTAAACGCTGCCAATGCTGAGCCAGAGGCTCAGCCAGGGGAGTTTGGTCTGTCACCTCCAGCCTCTTTTCTGGAGGCCTTTGGCTCTGAGCTGCAGGTGGTGTCACATGTACAGTGCCTTTGGTGCAATTCAGCTGCAGTGGGGACCGAGTTGGTGGCTTTGGCTGAGTGGCCAAAGGCTGTCCTTGTGCCTATAGTCACATCCTCCTCAGGAGCCCTGGGTCCCTTTGGTCCATCCAGAGCAGAGCTGTTCAAATCAACTTTTGATCTTTCAGTAGCACTTCTGCCTTGAGAAAACTCTGTAGGACTTTGTCCCTCATCTGTCCTGCCATGAATTTGCAGTGTCACATAATGGTGCTAATTAATGACCCAGCAATGTCACACCTCACCAAGGCCATCCAGTTTCCAGGCCTGGTCAGAGAATCATAGTTCTGTCCAGACTATGTTTTGGGTTTGATAATGTGTACTTTCCTTAGTCCAACCCTATTTTCTTCTATTCTCTTTTCAGAGTCCTCTTTCCTCTGAAAGCCAGAAAAACAGTAAACCCAAGAATTAATATTTCCTTTACAAGCACTGTATAACTACTGAATCTTTAAACTTGTGTAATACTTAAAATCTGAGTTCCCCTTTCTGTTATGTTCTCCTGTATTTAATGTGGTGGATATGCACAGTAGAGATTCTTGACTGCCTTAAGTCTGTTAGCAGAGTCACCAGCTATGGTAGCATGGCCTTCAGCAGGAGAAACAAGGTAAATTAGGTCATGCAGAGCTCCTTATTTCTGTGACTGTTGCCTCTGTTACCACGCTGGGCTTGCCGGCTGTAGCTGAGGTATTTCTGCAGAATGCTGGCTGACAGCACAGCTGTACCCTCTGTTTTTAGATTGAGTAGCTGTAGTAGAGGGCTTTATGATGTATGCTACCCATGCTTAACAAATGATGGGAGAAATGAAATATTGGATGAGGAATGTTAAGCTGTATGGGACGGCTGCCAGTCCACAGTCTTGGCCTGGAAAACCTTCTTCCTTAATGCACTTGAAAGAAGATGAACAGGTGGTGGTCAAGAAGATGCTGTGGAGCAGACTTTGTGGCAAATCTGACTGTTGGAATGAAAGGGAAAATCTCCAGGAAGATTTACAACTATTTGAGTCTATGTTTGGAGGGATTGTATGGGCAAGCTGCCACTTGCTTAAAAAAATCTGAGTCATAATTTTCCATCTCCTCTGCAAGTATTTTTGATGCATCAAAGCCAATTGTGCTTCTCTTCCTGTGCCTTAAACTAAAAGAAAAGAACCAATACCCAAAAAACCCACGTCAGCCCTTGCCCAAATCCAACCCTCTCAAATTTAATTATGTATCTTGCTGTGTTAATGGTCTTAGACACTTTTGTTTTTCCCCCATCTACCTGCACCAAAGTTCACAGGCAAGGCCACACACAGAGAAATGTGCAGCTGCCGGGAATACTGGAGGTATTCTGCCTAGTTTTTGGACCAGTTCTACTGTATTGCTGTTAACTCTGAAATTACGACAAAGCTGTGCTAAGAGTCAAATTGATATTATCTGGCCTAATCACTTCCTAATTTTGCAGAGCATTGCAGGGGTTTTATGTCCCATAATTTTCTTTAAGTATATTATGAGCAGCAACGTTTAAGGCAGTGCCAAATTGTACAGTTTCATTTTGGCAAGCAGTCCCTTCAAATGTGTTTGTATTGGTTTTGTGTAGGTATTCCTCTGGCCCTTTATTTTACCCACAATTTTTAGGTAAGTAATGATCATTCCTTCACCTTTTTTCCAGGATCCAGACTATAGCTAAATCAGCTCTCTGTGAGATAGGAAGATATCAGGATGCTCTTGAAGCTCAGAGAGCAAAGAGGGGCTGTGGGCCATGACTAAGAAGTCTGATCCCAAGTCCCAGAAGGGGCGCTGCTGGGGATGTGAGCAGGATGTAGCATCAGGATTGGGATCAGATGCATTATTTGCAGCCTTGCTTTGTAGAACTGGTCAGAACTGCCCTCAGCTCTAGATAAAAGACAGACTTTATTCTCAGAGAGTGAAAGCCCCAGTGAAGTCTTCACTACCCTTGGGTCGATATAATATGGATGAAGGGTGAAAAAGGCACTTAGAAAAACATAGAAAAAAGCACTTAGAAAGACAGGAGCTACAGCTTCATGTGCAGATAAGTACACATTGTTTTGTGGAGCTTTTTGCCTGCTGCTGGGCCGAGAATATGATCACAGATCTCTGAGAAATATGTAGGTGAAAGGACTGGTAAGTCATGACCAGCTCTGCCACTGCCCAGAATTCCTGCATACCATGTATAGAATGGCTTACCAAAAAAAGTACCACTAAAGAGATAGAGAGAAATGTGATGAACACTGAAAATGTTTGGCTGTGGCACACAGCCACTGCCAGCAGCAGCCATTTTACCCACATTTGCACTTTGCTTTCATTATGTGCCCTGCTGTGGATGCTTTCCTTCTGTAAGCCCCATGTCTGTACTGCCCCTGGAAGGGCTGATACCCAGGAGACAGATCCCAGAGCATCTGTCCTAGAAGAGGGTTTGTGTTTGGGGCTCACTACCGAGCTTTTTGCTCCTGATGTGTACTGGTATGAAGCTGAGTGCGATGAAAAGATACTGTGCAAGAGGATATTGGAATAATTTGCATGTGGAGCTGCTGTTTCAACCAGTTGAAGGGAGGCTTGTAGCATCCCTACCCTAGATAACAACAAAGCCAAATATTCTTAAAAAAACCCATTTTAAACGAGTAGTTGGAGAGAAAAAGTTCACTCTGAACTTTCAGGCTTGTTTTTCCAGTACCTAACAATATGCACTTCATTCTGAGAGATTTTTGGACCTGATATCCTTTACAGCCTACTTGGTTGGGGCCTATTCTTGATTATGCTTGAAATTACAATAACCTTGCTGGCATTTGCATCTGTAGCTGTGTGGATGGTTTCAGACTTCCCTTTTCTTTTGGGGGAAAAGAAAAAAAAGTGATGTTGAAGTGTGACATAACTCTAAAGAATTTCTGCTGTGCAGAGGAGTCTGTAATTTTACTGAGCTAGAGAATACCTTGTAGAGAGGTATCTTTTGTGGACCCTACTGTTACTGTTCTCAGACTCAGATTTCACTCATCTTAAAAGGTTAAGTTTTAAATGTAATGGACTACAATTTTTGTGGTTTTATCCACTCACTTTGGTGACATTTCAGATTCTTTCTGGAATGCAAAACTAATTCAGTATCTCCGATGCTAATAACATTAATATTCTAAAATAATGCAGAAATCTCACCATATGCAGTTCAGAACTGAACAAACTTTATTAAGTCTGATGGTCACCTATTCATGTTTTTTGCTGTCTGGATTGTGAGAGCTCTGTGGGTTTTGTTTTCATTAGCAGCATGTGTCTACTGGACGATGTGGAAGGGATTAGTCAAATGGAGATGGGAAAGCACTGGAAGAGGTGGGCTCAGCTGGCCTGTCCTGCTTTTGTCCCCTGCAGTGTCCCCCAGTTCTGCATGGGAAAGGAGATGAGCAGTACAACAGGGCCCTTCAGCTGTGTGCTTGTTTGTTTGTTTGTTTGTTTTTGTTGGCTTGGAAGGACGATGCATTAGACAGCAAGGGTAAAAACTAACTTGCAGGTAAAATGAGAAATTGCGGAGGTTAAAGTTAGTGAAGCGGAGGAAATGGGACTTTGAAATAAATCAGTACATTGTTGTTCCAGGAATAAAGGGAAGCCTAAAAAAAAAAAAAGCATGGTTATTAAAAAATTGAATTAAAGACACCAACCATTAGTCATATAATCATTATATAATCATTGTGACAACAGCACTAGTACTGTTTGGGAAGTAAATGGTGTAAAAATGTTAAATTTTGTTACTCTAGGGTGCCTGTTGTGCTTTAAGAATATTATTCTCCAATTTGGAACTCCCACTAGCATAATGCTGTTGCTGGTCATATCTTCCTCCCTGTCCTACTGGAAGCACAAAAAGTAAAAGTCAAAAATTGAGATGAGCAGTTTACTGGAAACAAAAATAAGATTAAAAAAATCAAACAGAAACAATATTAATACGAAGAAGTATAAGACAAAGAAACTATTTACACTGAAAAAAATCCCACCAGCAGCACACAAATATAGTGCTTGTCTGGTCTCCAGTTTTTTCCCTTGTCCTAAGCAGTGTCCCTTTCCCCTCCACCCAGCAATGACTTGAAGTGGTACTAAATAAAGTTAGGGTCCTTACCATGCCCCCTCCCCGTTTTTGCAAAAAACTAACCCTGTCCTAGCCAAAACCAGGACAGTGTCTAAAAAATCTTAAATTTTTTTCATCGGATGTTTTTTCCACCCTGGGCCCACTCCCCCCCTTCCCCAAGAAAACCAGAACAAAGCAGCAGTTATTATCCCTCTACTTCTGAGATCATGGGTTTTCATAGTCATCATCCTTTCCCAATAAATACTTGGTAGAAAGTAAAGAGCTCCCATAAGGATGCTTTCCTTGAAATTATTGGCTGTGAGTTTAAAAAGTCAGTGGGAAATCATTTTAGGAACTATTAAAATTTAGATATAGAAAAAGGAGAATGGGGAGACAATGAATGCAAACTATACCAAAGGGCTGCTACTTCTGGTTGGTAAATCCATGGCCTGGGTTTATTTGCTAAGGATGTATAGCGCTGCTAGAAGAAATGTGTAGCTGATTGTGCAAAAGTGTAAAACTAAAAGTGCCCAAAAACTAGCCACAGCAAAAATAAGAAAAAAAAAAAACACTCAAAAGTATTTTTTATATATACTTATACTATATATAGTACTTAGGGAAAGTAAAATTACTCAAAAGTAATAAGAAAAATGTGTAATACAAACCAGAAGTATCTTGCTCATGACCAGGTGAAGACAGGACTTCTCAGGGCACCTGGGATTTGCTTTCCATGTACTCCTGGGTTGTGGTGTGGGAAAGCATTACTGTCCTTTCCCCTTGTAGCTGAAGGGAAATCTCTGTGGGACAAGGTGTGCTGTCTGACTGACAAACCAACTGTATCAGCCAGCATCAAGAGCTATGCTGGGTTTCTGCCCTGTTCAAAACCTCAAACCTCAGCCAAAACCACTCACCGTCAATTCTAAAATTAGTTGGAGAGAAAGCAGGGATATTAGCTGATTGTGTGCTTTCTACCCTCAGTGTCACCTTCTTACCTGCTAAGCTACCCCATCCTGTGGTGCTCAGTGCTCCAGTCCAGTACTTGATCTTCTCTTTCTCTGAATTATTGAGGAGCTCGTGTGGGAGCCCCTCACAACATCTAACAAAGTGTAAAGAAAGAGGAGCTTTGCGGATGAGAAGCTGTATCTCCTACGAAAACAGCATAACTTTGTTCCCAGTATCTCATTGTGGCACTTGGCCTTGTGCTGTAAGAAAACCTAAGAGGGTTTGTAGAAGTTGTCTCTCACCTCATGACCATGTTGCCACCACATGGGATCCTCTGAGTGGCAAGACTGGATCATAAAGCAGGTGGACAGCATGTGGAGGATAAAAACTTGACCCACAGGCAGCTAGAACAGGGGGCATGGCTCGGCTGAGACAAATCCTCCTCTGAAAAACAGATATCAGGTCTCTTTGAGAGAGATCTATGCTCAGAGGATAAACTGGCTGCAAAGGAGTGTCACGAGCTCACTGTTGAATGCTCCAAGAGTCCTTTCTTAAGCTAAGTGTGTCTGGAATTAATATGAAAGCAAGGATAGGTTTTTGGCGTATGTCCATGAAGCAGTTACAGTGTGTGGATGCTGGCTAATGTGGGGGTTTTGCTTTGCTGTACTGAGGTAGTGAAGGGGAGGAGTAACCCATGAAAAAGATGGATTTTTGTGTTGCTGGTCCATGTTTCTGTCCATACAGGGTTTACAGTCCAAGTGGTATTTCTCCTCTTCCCTTGACATTTATTCCTCAAGCTACGAATATGTTTTTTTTTTTTTAAATTTTTCTTTCTGTTAATCAGGAGTTTATCTGTGTGCAAGTGTATCTGATTGTTGTTGATAGATCCAGTGCTCAGGATGACATAATACTTCTGGAGCTTGAACTCCTGGGGAGGCTGCAGACCTTGGCCTGTCATCCTTCTGTCTTCCTTCAGCCATGTGGGGAAACCCTTTGTCTTTATTTTCTGGAGGGTTACCTTCCTGTGGCAGTTCTCTGAACTCCTTCTGACATACCTGTATTTGCAGATCTGCCCAGATATTCTAGGGGCATGGACTGTTTTTGTTGAATCTTTCTTTCACAGAATAAAATACTTGAATTTTGCTGCAAAACTGCTTTTTTCCTTTTTTTCCCCTGCTGGGTCTCGTTGTATTATGCTTACTGCAGGCTTTTGCATAGTGCCCCTTATTGTGGTGTGTATATATTTAATGAAAATCCATTTTTATATATATTTTTCATATATTTTGTATATTCAAAACCCAGTGTGACCAGCATGGCTATTGTGTCTTCTTCAGAGGGATAGTTTTATTTTTATTCCTATAATGTGTTCTTTTATTTCTGAAAGCCAAGCTGAAGAACTTCATCTAGTATACTCATATTTAACTTGCTGTCTATTGTAACATCAGTTATTTTCAACATTGCTTCTTCACAGATTTTGCCTTCCCACTGCATGGATTTTTTTGGATCATTTCCCTTCACTTGTCTTAGCTGCCTTTCTTCCCCAGAATGAATCTCATTTGATTATTTTCAGACTGCATTTCTATTCTCTCTGAGTTCCTGTGCATTATTTCTTTGTCCCCGTTATTTTTGCAGCTCTTCCAAATGTGATATTTCCTGGAGATTTAAGTTAGCATGCTGTCTAGACTCTCTTCTGGAACATTAAAGAAAATACCAAGTGAAATAGGACCTAATACAGGTCTTTGCAATATTGCACCTTCTTCCCTTGTTATCCTTTTCTTTTATCATGATTTATTTGCAGTCGGTTTTCAAATCAAGCCATAGTATTCTTCTCAAAGTGCAAATCACTATCAAATGTTTGCTGAAAATCAAACACACCACATCTGCTCTTTTTCCTTAGACTCCTAGTGCTGTAACACTAGCCAGAAAAGGGGCCAATTTCTAGCCAGTTCTGCTCTTCTGAATAGAAATCACGATTTCATTGTCCTCAGCCTTGTAGCCTGGTTTACTTTATAGGAAGCCTTATGAATTAAAACAGCTGTGCAGCCCATTGTGAAATTCAGTTTTGTGGAGAAACAGTGCTGGGAAGAAAACAAGTGGAGTTATGCATGTGAGGGGGAGAGAGAGAGAAAAGGGATATATGTGTGGGGAGAAGGGGAGTTGCTTTCATCTGTGTGCTTGAGTAACTGGGTGATGGCATTAGGTGTATTTCTGAGGAGCTGCTCAAATCCCTGAGTACTCTTGTGTTTCTAGACCATGGTTTTCATTTAGTTAAGTGTTTTGCACTCTCCTGCTTTTCCCTGTGGCCTGTGATGCTGTTGATACTTGAAGCTGCAGCCCAGCTGAAGTCCTGAGATGGCAATCAGCAGCCACCTCCTAGCTAGGCACCTTGGAAAATTCCTCTGCTTTAGCTGTTGTCCAGGTATCTGTGATAAAGAAAAACTGTAACACTTTTCCTGTAGTAAAAGGACCTTTCTTGCTTTAAAGTATGACAGATAAAAACAGCTGTTTGAGGTCAGAAACAAAGGAATTGAGACAGAATGTAAGGACATGATGGAAACTGTAGGATTAAACAGAGAGAATGCTTAGCCGAGAACTCTTTCAATGGAGAGTGTGAGTTATAGTCCCTGGAGATCAAGCAGAAGGCATCTCATTCATGGATTTTTGCTTTGACCTGGCCATAATAAAATTTCAAAAGTTTCTGGTGACAGTAATGTGTGCATTGGGCTGGTTAGAACAGTATTTTATACCAGTGATTTAAAAGGATTATTAGTACCCCTTTTCAGCTGGGGCAAGTAGCTGGGAACATAAGCAGAAATTAAATTTAATCTGTTTTCATAAAAAGACTTTACCTATATTTTTAAGTATGCATGCCATCTTCTCATGCTCTTGGCTGCATCGCCTCTTCCACCTGGCTTTTGTTACTTCCTCACTGCCCAGCCTGGACCATCTGCCATGATGGGAAAGATGGCACGAGGCAGTCCGGATGTTGAGATCTGTAGTGTTGGATCCCTGGTGGAGGGCAGGATGGGACTAGGGAATAACATAGGCTGGGCTTTGTACTGATAAAGAAGTCTGAGTCGGCCTGCAGGTGAAAATTTTTTCTGTCCAAATCTTGGGAAGTAGGGGAAGGGATGTGGGGTTTTTTTGTTGGTTTTGAGTTTTTGTTTCTTTGTTCATTTGTTGTTGGTTTTTTTTGATTTTTATTAGTACAGGATTTAGTACAAATTAGTACAGCAATTAGCCCAAATACTGCTATTGAGGCTCCTGAGCTAAGCTTTACAATTATTCCTAGTACGTTCATTACTGTTCTTGTGAGGCATCAGAGAAATTGAATCAAACAAGATACTATGAAGAGGTGTTAGAAGCTTATGGTTGTGTTTTGTGATAGCCTTACAAATTTTCATCTAATGCACTGGCAGCATTGGGCCAACTGCAGGCCTATGCACCTCAGAAACGCCTTCATCATTTTCCTGTCCTCTCTTACATTTTCCACGTGAAAAAAAAATCCCTTTTTCATAGATGGATGCACTAGGAAATAGGGCAAAAAGGACTGCAGCCACCTCAAAATTTGCAGTCCCAGGCTTTATGGAGGCACATGAGACTGTGGACTGTCTCTCTGCTTTCTCCTCCTCCTCCCCTCCCCAAGTACAGACCTAAACTGATCAGTACAGACCTAAAGACCAAGCCCAGATCTGACATGTGCCACCTCTCACAGTCTGACCTTGTCCTCCCTGCTGAAACAGCCTGGTACGTAGATTTTGACCAAGCAAGAAGGTATGCAGGAATGTCTGTGGTACACAGAACAACCTGGGAGTTGCAGATATCTGCCGATGCCCCCTTGTCACAATTGCACAGGTGGACCAAGAGCCTCCCAGCTCTGTAGTCCCTGGAATGGGACTGGCAGTGGTCTCCCACCTCCCTCCTCTGCCCAGTACAGCCAGCCAGCTCCGTTCTCTCCCCACTGAGTACTGCTGCAACCAAAGGATTTGTTTTTGCTCTGCTTTATTATTTACTACAATGATCAAAGCAGCCGCTCCTTGTGATCATAAAGAGAAGCCTTAAAATCTTATTTAAGAGCACAAGTATTTTGGGCTTTGACAGATATGCTTTGAAAACAACACAGATGTGCAGTGTCAGATTTCACTGCTGCATGCAGTGTCTTTGTTTCAAACTGTAAATTTGGCTAGTAGTGCTGGGCATGTGCTTTCCCAAAACCTTGTCGCCTGCAACACAGGAAAAACAAGTTTCTGGGTTGTGTGGATTTTTTTCCCCCGAATATACCCCCTTGGAGAGTTTAAAAGGAAAATTATCTTAGCAGAGTAAGAATTCAGCCCTGCGAGGCTGCAAACCTATGGGTTATTTTTAACCTAATTACCTCAATTAAATGCTTAAGAATGTTTTTGCTTGAATTGAAGGTAGAAGTAGACTTCACGTGCAGAGCAGCTCCAGCCAGCAGCGTGGTTTTTGCAGAATAATGCCCACGGCAGTGCCCAGCGCTAACGAATGGCGCTCAGTTTTCCGAAGGGCTGGCTTTTCTGAGCTGATGTGAGAGGATACGCAGCTCTAGAGCGGTTCACTCCTTTCCCCTTCTCACCCCTCCTATGGATGCGGTGATCACTTCGGACTGGTGACGTTTTAGATGGAGCGCGGTCTCCTTACACTTGCCTGGCAGTGGCTCATTAACTGCGTGTTAATTGAAACTGAAAGTTTGTCAGATGATTCAATTCAGTTACATGCTAAATGGATTCAGTGCAGTAAGCATTACTGCTGTGATGAAAATCTCTGTGGAATTGATCTGTGAACTGATTTAAAGGGATTCATTGGCTTCATCAGTGGCTCACAGAGGTCAGCATCAGAAGAACAGGCAGATATAGCTACGCTCCCAGCAAAGCAAATCCTACTCTTCTCCTTCTAACCTAAACAGTTTTAATTACTGGCCAGTATGTTCCCTTTCCAGGGTATACATTAAGTGGATAAATTTACTTTGGAGAGCTAAGAAGTGGGAAAAAAAAGAAAAGGAGGAAAATTAAAAGTGTGGTTTGAATTCTGTAATCTAAATGGCTGAAATGTGAAATTCTTATCTTCCTATGGGTTGAGCAGTCACAAAATGTTCCTAAAGTTTGACTCAAACATAAACATATGTTACAAAGAAAAAAAAAATCAAAATTAAAATATCTCCTTTAAACTAAAGGACAGAAAATTCAAAATATACACCCTCTATAACTCATCTTTTATACTTGGACACTGCAAAAGTCCCCCTTAAGTGGGCAATTTATTCTGTATGCTGTACCTGCTTATATGGTTTGTTTCCATGTGGAGCCAATTTTTATTGCTGAGTTATAAACCCTTTGAAAATAGGGGCTTGTAATGGAAGCACTGACAGACCTTTAACTAGGTCAGTTTTATCTGGCTCCATTATCTTTGCTTTTGTTAAAGCATTAAATGGTTGCAGATTTGTTTATTTTTTCTCACAGTCCCAGAATTTTAAGATGGGTATGGTATTGAATTGTTTTTTTCTTAAAAATGTCATGAACATGCAGATTAGAGAGTTTTTCCAGACTCTACAGTCATCTTTAAAAGTAAATTGAACTGTTGTGTCTTATTTCAAGATTTTCTTGCTCATACAGTACATTTGGTCTGTAGCACATCATTACCATAGCAATACCAAAGTTTCTTTTTTCTTCTGCTATTCTATTCTAATCTTGAATTCTGCTTTGTCTTTTGGGCTCCTTTTTGTGTAAAATTACAGTTTTGTTTTTTTTGTTTGTCCCATTCAGATGGAAAGCCATACCACTGCAACTTCCCTGAAGAAGAAACCCCAATGATAACATCTCAGTTGCATGAACTCCCAAAGCTGGGAGGCCGCAGTGCCAGAGAACATGAGGCCAGAGAATCTAAACCAGAGATTCCCGCTCTGGTGTCAGCACTGGAGAGCGTCATCAAAGAACCCTTTTCAAAATACCAAGGTTCTGCAGACATAAAGATGCCAGCATTTCATCACAGCCAGGGGCTTCCTTGCTCCAGTCACATTGCTAGCTTTGCTTCGCGTATGGGCCAGACATCTTCAGACATGGTCATGGACTTGAAAACGTCACTTGAAGTGCAGGCTAGTCGTGCTAGAGAAAATTTTCTAGACTTGCACAGGGAGCATCCTCTGATAGAAAAAGGTGCTGAAGCTCTAGAGGTAGCTCCACTCGATTTGAGTGAAAAATCAACAAGGGATAGTTCATGCAATAAATATCTGAATACATCCTTGCAGGCTGCTTTAATTGTCTACCCATGTCCTTTCTGCAGTCACAAGACCTACTACCCCGAAGTCCTGTGGATGCACAAAAGAATTTTGCACAAAATCAGCTGTAACTCAATGGTACCCCCATGGGTTCAACAAAATGGATTCAAGAGTATTAGGAACAACCTGGTCTTTCTGGCGAGGAGTGGGCGCACTGGTCCCCCTCCTGTCCTCGGTGGTAAGGAATGCCAGCCTTTGCCCATTGCCAGATTTACACGTACTCAAGTGCCAAGTGCGTTGCCAGGTTCCAAATCCAGCTCTCTTCCTGTCGGGATGGCTGCAAAGTCCGGGAGCACACATCCGTCAAAGGACAGTCACGCGCTCGGCCACTGTGGTTCACGCGTGTCAGGTCTGGATGGGTACAGACAGCCCAAGTTAAATCATTCCCAGGAGCAGTACAGTATAGCAGCACAACAAAAAAGCAAATATGAAGCAAATTCCAAACTTATGCAGATGGGAACGTATGGCAGAAGCACAACACCTACGCAAACAGTCATATCCAGGCCTAGCACGCAGCCCACCAACAGTAAGCAAGTGGAAAAGTATGTGGTTCCCCAAGGGAGTACTGGTTTTGCCTCTCCAGGTAAGCACTGTGCATCCGACTCTGTGAAGGCCAAATACAACCCCCCGCTGCAGTACCATCCTCTGTGTAAAAGTGAGCACTACCCTAAACACGAAGAGCCGCCGGTGCCTCAGAGGGAGCCTCACGTGAAGGCTGGAAATGAGATGAGGACATTGGCAAACTGCACAGTGGTGGCACGAGCCAGTCCAGTGCTGCAGCCTCAGCCTGGCGCCGTGGGAGTTCCTCCGGCTTTACACTCCAGCCAACAGGATCTGGGATCAGATGGGCATGAAAAACATTTGGACATTTTAAATGTCTTTAAAACATACATTCCAAAGGACCTTGCTTCACTGTACCAAACCTGTGGTGCCAACAGCCCCATCCTAGATCACACAGGTAAGATGTTCACAAGCCCTTCCATGCCTGAGGACGTAGCTTGTTCGTTCCTTCTTTGTTCAGAGCCATGGCATACTGTTTCCGAGTTTTTTCCTTCTCTGCCTTTAACAGATAGGATTACAAGTTCACTGTTTTTATCATTGCTGGATAGGCTTGAATAGGTTTGTTTACTGCTCTCTTAACATTGCAGTATCCCCCCCTTGTGCACTGTGTGACATTTCCGTCGCAGGTTAAATGTATCTGGTTCTACCTGGAGTACTGCTGTTCCTTTGTCCTCTTGCTTCAAGCAGGCTAGAGTTACACAGATGTGCTGTCACAGGAAGATCCCCCTGATATGCTGGTGCTGGCACACATCATCATCTTTTTGCTTCAGGCAAAATAAACATCCTCTGGGGCTTATCTCTGATGTTATTTTTGAGGTTTTGTTCAATTTTGCCTGCAAACAAGTCTTCCAAGACACAGAGGGATAATCACTTGTCAGTGTCCTTTGTCTTTCTTGACAAAAGTCTTAAGATCTTCCTTGTCCATATCAAAGGCTACTAGGTGTTTTTCAAATGAGTCTTTTGATTTGTTTGTATGCTTACAATTAAAAAGAGGTAGAGCTAAACATGTTCCTGTTAATTCACATAAACAGAAAAATCAGTTGTGCAAATAGCCATTTGAAAAGTTCGAGGACTGATAAAGTTCAACAGCCATATAAATAAAAATACACCTGCGTATTTGCATTTGAAACCATACTGTTCCGATGATCTGCTGGAATTAGTTCATCTCAGTGGAAACTGAAAATCACATTACACATTACACATGAGATATGTGTGTGTGTGTGTCTGTAGGGGAGAAGAATTGGAGCCGTAGTCTCACCTCTCACCACTTGCAAACTGTGCTATTTTTAATACCCTTCTTCTCTTTGTAGAAGTTGTGCAAATCAACTCCACATGAAAAGAGCACATATTCCAGGCCGGTGTTCCGGTGTCCTCACTTGACATAATACGCTCTGTTCTGTCAGAGGCATGTGTGAAACTGAGATTTGCAAGTGGTACAAAATCCAGGACACTTGGAAGCTGGTAGTCTTCAGGACGGCTGTGGTCTAGAGCCCAGTTGTGTGCAAGTTGAGGCAAGGAAGGAGCCTAGAGAGTTAGGTCAGGTCTTGGTGGAAGGGCCTTTTGGAGGTGACAGGAGGGCAGAATCTTTCTGACGTAGTCCATGAGAGTTGTACCTTTCAGCCACCTCATTGTCAGTTCTGCTCAAAGGTGGTGCTGTTCAGGGGCCTGTTATTTATTGAGCAGATAATTTCACAGGGGCTTATGCGATGATTGCAGCCAACATCAGGCTTCTGGGTTTTGTTAAGGATCCAGAGGAAGACATGCTTAGTTTCTAAAACTAGTTTCAGTGTTCCTTAGGGTTTTTTTTCCCAGACAGCTTTGCTCTCGCCATCCCAGTGGATTGTTTCATAAATTTTCTCCTTGCCTACTTCCTGCTCTAAGTACCAGTTAATTAATTGTTCGACCCCCATCTTGGGGTACCTTCAGGTGGGTGCCCTCCTTGATGTTATTTAATAGTGCATTGTGTCAGTCTGCTCAGAGAAATCTTACTGATCCAGTGAGCTCCCAGCCATGTTAGGAGGGATAAGAGAAAAACAGTAAAAGCTAGGAAATAGAAGATGACTTAGTGAAGGTAAGGACCAGAAAATTCATGATGACTTTCAGAACAAAGTCAAATAGGGGTAGGGTTTCTAAAGAGGTCTCTATTTACCTGCTTTTTAGAAGAGGGATTTTATTGCCAAAATGTTTTTGCTGGGCAGTGATTTCTAGAGACACTTTAACTGGAAGTTATTTAATGCCCATCTCTGCTTTGAAACCTCTTCTTTCATTCCAAGTGTTTTACAGCAATCAAGTTTTCAGAATTTGAAACCTCTCTTTTTTTAAATGTAGCTTGTCTTCGTTTTATATACAACTTTCAGGTTGCTGATGTTTCTCCAAACCAATTGGCATGATGGCTGTTTTTCATAGCACTCAAATAAAAAGCTGCTTCAGGCAAAAGGAACGAGATCCTACCAATTGCAAACAGAGGAGGGTAATTGAACTTCATCTGAAATAACATATGGCTCTAGATAGGCTGAGTCCTCTGAGTCAGTACGCATCCCCATTTAGCCTTAATACTGTAATGTGAATATGGCAATCATGACATAAAGGGCATCCAAAAATCCCGCTTAGCTATACTATTTGTCATGTTTTTTCCTCTCAGTTGAATATTCCCAAAAGACTTTCCTTGGGGTTTTTTGGTATATGATGTCATCTTGGATCACACTAGATTATTTTAGTATGTGGTAGTACAGTGTTCAGCTTCCTTTTGAGTGGCTGCAGTTGTTTTTGGAATCCTTTCTTTGACATTTGTGTTTGTTCCAGTGTGTCCTTGGAAGAGAGTTGTTGTGTGTGCTGTTGTGATAGAGCTGCAAATCAGTGTTCCTTAGGGCTTAGGCTAGCTTACTGTTATATTTAATAAGGTTATTTATTTTATTCGTGCCATTTATATATTAGGAAAGGGTGGGTTATGGCAGCAGATGCACGCTTTCTTCAAGGCTCCTTTGAGACCAGCTTTGAGCATGGACTTCACAGGAACTTCCATTCACACAGTGGTGTTCATTTACCTTAATTTGCAAACCCCTGTAGTCATCCACCCCCTCTTGTTCACCTTGAGGGTAACCTGACTTATCACTGGGATACTGCCTTGTGGCAACCATGGCCGGCTGTGGCTCAAAGCTCTGAACTATCAGAAGTCCTATGGTGCTACCTGGGAAATGCAATGATGGCAAATACATCTGGAAGCAATCCATTTTTTCCACCTGCTTTTTGAATAACTCCTGTAAAGTGAGTGCTAGGGAAGGGTTAAGGAGTCTTAGCCCGTTCACCCTGGATGTTTTTACACTGGTTTACAAACAGGATCCTCAACCTTCCCTCATGGGTCGGAGCAGTGCTTCCATGAAGGCTGTTGGATCGGGGTGGTGATGGCTGCTGAGATAACTGTATTCCCGTCCAACAGAAGAAAACAGTGGGTTATAGAGAGTTAAATTTCTTTCTAGAGGTGTCAGAACCATGACCTGAGAAACCCAGCTCTCCTGAGCCTCACAGAGCTGCTCTGCTAGTCCCTGCCAGTCGCTGCCTGTCCAACAGTCAGCATGGCACTGCAAAGGCCACAACTGGTTCTTCCACACACTTCCCTCAGCTTTGCTTTCCAGCTACAGTTCTGGGCAGCTAGGGGAAAAATGCTCATAACACCTCAGAAATCCTGCTTTTAATCTTGACTGCCTTAACAAGGCAAACCCATCCCCTTCCAGTTCAGTAAGGTTTTCATTGATATTTAGAACACTGAAGCGATTTTTTTGTTGTTGTTTTGTTTTTTCTTGTTTGTTTTGTTTGTTTGTTTGGGTTTTTTTTGTGTGTGTACCTGATCTGGATTTTTCCCCAAATCATGATCTTGTATTTGTTTGTCAGAAACCTAATTTTTTGTGTTCAGGTGCATTATGCAGACTGTGCTGCCATCTGCAGGAGGTGCTGTTATAAAAGGAGAAAACAATCTGTGAATGGGGCGTTTGTTTGGAAGTTTTTTTTTGTAGAAAGACATTTCTTGGCAGTATATGGTCTGGTGAAAACCATCCCAGGATGCTTGGTGTCATACCAGCAGAGTGGGTGGCAGCTGTCTTCTTCTCCATTCATTTTCAGATGCAACATCCATATTTTGGTTAAATCTTGCAGCATCCTGAAGTTTATTTTTCAGTTGTGTGGAGGTTTTTTGTTGCCACTTTTTTGGTCACAATTTTATTATTGTTAAATGCTATAACTGGGGTTGGGGGGGGGAAACGACAGGTTGATATGAAAGAAAAGCTGAAACTTCACTTCTGTTGACATCCCTCTCAGAATTTCTTTAAAAGCCAAAGTATTCCAGTGGCAAATGGAAACATCAACTCTTTTCTTCTGAAGAGGGTGTTTTACCAAAATAGAAAAGATGATGTTCAAACATTTTTTTTTTTAATAATAAAAAAGCCCAATAAAAGTCAAATGTGTCTTTTTTGATCAGCAGCAAAAAGACAAAGACCAGCCCTTTAAGTCAGATGCTGTAAACTGACCTTTGGAGAAAAAGAAGAGGTTTGAGCGGTTTTCCACAAATGCTAATGGCCTAGAAAACATGTTTACCCAGGGCTGGGGGAAGGCTGCTGTGCTGCTACCAGCTCAAAATGTCCGGAATGACACTTTCATTCACAGATGTCTTTCGTCTGTGCCTCAGAGGTCCGGGGTCAAAGCAGCACCGGCAGGCAGGTAGGCAGGGGCGAAAGGTTTGATCAGTCTGCGATGGCTCCGCTCGCTCTGCATTTGTCTCTGAGGTATTGCCGCCTGGGGGGGACAGTCGGGCTCTGGTCCTACTCACTTCCTATTATCCATGTGACTTGTCTCCGCCACGCTGGAGTCACTTTGATTTGCCTGATGTACTGCTTGACAAAGCTGGGTGATGGCTGAGAAGTGGATCCAGCTGCTCTGAAAAGCGCACACCTGACATGCCAGTCCTAGTGCGGGCACATCATGGGGAGCATTTTTTAATTCAATGTAATTTATGCATTCTTGCAGTCCTGTGTGTGCCTGGCCTGTCAGCTAGTGCCTAGATGAAGGCTGACAGTTGTCATCCAGGGCCTGAAGGTAGCCTCACATAATGACACATTAGACATACTAATGATGTTTTCTTCTGGCATAATGTTTTCTTCTCAACTTTCCTCTCTCCTCTCCCCCCCCCACCCCCCTTCTCTCCCTCTTTCCTGACTACAGGGATGCTCAGGACACAAACACGCCAAGGAGACTGTGTCTGCAGAGAATGTGGAAAATGCTTTACTCAACCCAGCCACCTCAGGACTCATCAGAGGTCCCATGCAGGTATCTTTTCACACTCACATTTGCTTTCTCCATTTCCCACTTGCCTGATTTCAGATTCAGCTAACAAAATGCCAAGAATTACATTTCACATACCACGTTAACCTAAGTAATTCCACTACCTGAATCGAACAGACAGCAGGTTTTTTATTTTTATGAGTATTGCTCTTGTTCTCCAAATATTACTTACCTGATCCCTGCCCGAACGCCATAAAATTGCAATGCATTTAAGATAAGTCTGTTTGCAAATGTTTTATTTTAATTAGAGAGTAGGGTACTCAGAAATGAATATGCTAATGAATTCTGTTGCCACCAGCACAAATTGAAATCAAAGTACCCCTTTCAGCACAACATAAGGCTTTGTTTTGCCTCATCGTTGCTGTTGACAGGAACATTTTTGTGGGAAATGAGATTTTTCCTCAGACTGGTCAGCCCTAAAATGGGAAATCCCTACCAGCCTTTTTTAACCTGAAGCGGTTGGAGGAGGCTGAAGCCACCAGTGTTGTGAGCCCTCCTGAGCATTGCATGAGACAGTGAGACTAGAAGGTTCCTCCTCAAAAGTGTGAATGATGCATACATAAGCCAGTCTGATGCAAAATGACAGAAGCCAAATGGTAAGTAATGCAAGAAGAGGGTCCCTTTACACATACACTGATAATTAATGTTGTCAGTGATTGCTTTCTTCAGCGCTGAAGTCTGAATTAAAAAGGGCAGTGGCCCTAGGCTGCCATTAGCACACTCTCTTACAGTAAGTGTTACGGTAAATTGGTATTTTCCGGCCACAGGCTAGTAGCTGGTGTCTTTTTTTGAACGTGGTTAATCTGTAATGGTCTCAAATAATGTACACACACTAACGAAGCTTGAATGTTCATCTGTTAACAAGCCCCCTTGTTCCCACAGTGGTATTTGAGTCTAATGGACTCCGAGGTACTGAAGTTCACACCACCTCCGCAGATGCCCCAAAACAAGTATGTTTTACAATTAATTGGGTGTTTGGTTTTTAATGTGGTAGCTGGGAAAAAATTGCACAGTGATACTCATCACTAAAATACTGACTGTTTTATAACATGTATAAATAATAATGACATTGCTTAATTTTTAGGTCTTAAATTTTTAAAGCATTTTAACAGAATCTGATATATAAAGAGTCAGTTATTTGTTAAGCAGGTAGTCAGTGTTTAAATAAACATGTTTCTGGCTTACTGGGGACTGGGTGGGATAGGTAACTCTGTAATGTGCACTGATGTGTAAAAGTGAGATAGTACATAAAGAATTCCTGGAAATTTGCTTTTGCAATTAACACGCTTTCTGCTGCAACAAGACAACTGATGTTTAATTTGTATTTTTCTGAAGAGTATTTATACCCTGATACCCAGTATCTGGCCTTTGAATCTGGCCTTATCCACCAGTTTCCATGGACCCTGTTAATGTGCTTTCCTGTTTCTAGTATACAGTTTCCTGTCTTAACAAACACTTTTGACAGCTCTGACTTATACGTGACAAAGCCGTTACACAGAAAATCATTAAATTGAATTTTTTTCTTGTATCTCAATGTCGTTGGAGAGTAGTGTCATAGCCTGGGCTTTTCCATTCCATTTGCAGCTTGGCAGGCTTGCTTCAGTGCACGACTTCTTATGGGCACTTCCTCTTCCATTGTGAAACTGCCTCTAGCATCACTCACTTTTCCTTTCATCCTTATTTTCTGTTTAATTTTCATTATAGGAGCTCCTGTCTTCCTGTCTCTTACTAAGCTATTGCAGATGTTTTTTGCTGTTCTCAGAGAATGCCATCTCCATGCTACTCCCAACATTATGGAGTTTAGGAGCTGGTTTCTGCTTGCTCAGTGAATGTTCTCACTGGGCACCACTATGCTGTCTAGTTCATATGCTGCACCCTTCATGGAGACTCTTGGCCCAGATCACTTCATGACCTTCTCTGTGCCCTTGCATCTTTCTGGCCCAAAGGTGCATGGAGGACCATGCCTCTGTCACAGGAGTATCAAGCCAAGTATGGACACCAAGCCATAGGAGTGGCCAACAATTCTCATAAAGTTTCCAAGATGGCATAGCACTTCAGTTGTTGTTGTGGGCAGTGTTTGCTTTGCTTTTGTGGGACAGTAGCTGCAAAGTTATGCTTCAATGTCCCCCTTATGGTGCTTATCTCATACGGTTGTGCAGGAACACATCTCAGAGTAACAGAGTGAATGACAAAGACACAGTCAGTGTGGCAGGATGAAACACTGCTGCTCTGCCAACTCGCTCAGCTAGTCTTTGGTTCTCATCAGTTTAGTAACACAGATGTAGTAAATCTAATCATCTTCTAAAATGCTCTTTCATCTTTTCATGCTCATGGTATATCTCATGCATAGTTGAGATCACATTCTGAAGGCATCTGGACTTTCTTCTAGAAGACAATATAAGGTCAAAGTTGGAAATACATTTCTAAAAGATCCAGGAATGGCCATATATATCCAAAAAGAAATCTGGTAGCTCAGGGCATACCTGGACTCTTTTGTAATTTAGGTTATATTGCTGCACAATAAATTGACTCATAATCTTGTTTTTGTAAACTATTGTTGTGCCAGAATTTTTTTTACTAACTTCTTGCATGGCAAAGGTAGTTTGCTCTCTCTATCTGTCAGTCTGCCCTCGAAACATTTGATGAAATTCCAGCATCTCTCAATACAGCAGAGCACTGAGTGGTGGTTACCTTCTTGAATGGCTTCATCTCGTGCCAGTCAGTATTTCTTCCTGAGGAGATGCAGTGTGATCACTTCTGCAGGAGATCGTTCCCTTTCTTTTGTCTTGTTTGCTCCTCAGTACCAGCCTTTGTCTCAATTTGTCAGCGTCTGTGTCGGGTGGGATTATTCAGTTGTCTGCTGTTTCGCCGGCTCTCATTGCAGGCAGGCATTGTGCTGCCCCAGAAGGCTCCACCTGTGCAGTCCCTGGGCATTACAGAGGGAATACTCTCATTTCCACAGGCAGCTGTAGGGGCCTTTAGAAGCGCAGAAATCAGCTCTCAGTGAGAACGGTGCCTGCAGCATTCCGTTAACATCACCGTTTCCTGCTTTAAATGTTGTCACTCCATGTCTTCATTTCATTTCTTAATTGGGGACAGATCTATTCATGAGAGTTTATGGTGTAAAGTCAGTTCAAGTTACAGAAGTGCCATGCACATGCTCCAAGCAAGAAACAGAAGTTACCTGTATGGTAGTTTGAGAAGGAAAGGGGCTTTTTTTTTGATGTCAAGTGGAAATTATTCACTTTACATAATGTTTCCACCTCACAGGTAAAATATCTTCCCCTGAGTAGTCTGCTAAAGAGTAAAAATATTAACAATAGTGTTTCACAGTTCCCCCATTCCCTTCTCTAGTCAGCCAGAAGATCATCTCTAAAGGTTTCCTTTAGGAAACAATGTTAGGGCTTTTAAAATCCTCCAGCATGGTAGCTTACAACAGTGCTACATTGAATACCAGTTTTATCACAGAATAATTTTAATTCTGCTTGTTAAAAATAGGGTCTATAGCCAGGCTTTTTCAAAAATGAACCAGCTAAATCTATATTTAGGTATCTAAATAAGCGCCCTATTTTAGGGTAGTGAACCACCAACAGGAGGTGCAGATGTTCAGCATTCCCAAAAAGGAGGTCACCTATAGGAGTGTGTAAAAAACACCAAACACACACAATTTTGCTGTTAGCGCAGGACTGTGTTTCATGCTTTGTTATCAGCACCAGTGAAATAGAAGTAAAATATGGGAAACAGGATATTCATTCATAACATTATTTTTTGTGGTTTCTTATTTCTACCTGAATGCTTTTTAAAAAAATGCAACAAAATGACATTTTTACATAAAATAATTTCCCATGAACTTTGGAATATTTCCTACTCTTCCTTATCTAAAGGACAAAAAATGCTCATTACATACCCCAAGTCAATACAATCTGTGCTAAGTCGTGTAGATTCTCTTGAAAAGCTGCCATGTTAAACATATTGAATATTCTGAATATTTTTATAAATGCTAAATATCCCTGTATATACATAATTAAACCTGCTTATCCACAATGAATATGTATCTTAATTTGGAATACTCTTAAGCAACATCCAAAGACACGATTTAGCAGGCACAAATTCGGGGGGCACGCTCCAATTGCATATACACGGCAAGACAAAAGCTGGCTCCCCTTCAGAAGGGGCCCTGCAAGCACTGTGTGTCTCAAAGCAAGCCTCTCCTAAAGCGTGGGGTCATTTCAGAGGCACAGCCTGATGTTGCAGCCAGAAGCCCAATTCCCAGTGGTACAGGAGTCAGTCTGGAGCCTGCATTTCACGGTGGTGACAGCAGTGGTAGCAGTTTCTAAGGCATACGCCGTGCGTTTGACTTCTCCTTCTGCGTTTTTAAAGCTGTATAAAAGCTCGGCCCACTCGAGGAATACAGTTTATGTTCTGCCAATATCAATCAATACGCTCTAAAAATTCTAAGGAACAAGAAACTGGGTTTCTTGTCATGATTTCCTGGTTAGCAATGAGGGAGAGCTCTCTCTAATTGACTGTATGTGTACGTGAACCATATTTGCAGTGCTGGAGCCAGAGGCACCAAATTCTCCATTTTCTGTGTGAGTGAAACAAGGAGAACCTCCAAAACTCCAACCTTTGTCCTCTCAAAAAAACCAGCCTTTTATTTACAGAAAATCAATTAGAAGCTGCAGCCCAGGGAAAAAACCCAAACTTTTGGTATCCTGACTTCTCTGGCTGAAGCTTTCCCCATGCCAGAAGGCAGTGATCAGCCTTTTTTTGTGGAACACTGGACACTGCAGTTTTTGGGCCTCCTTCACTGAAAAGATAGCTATGCAGTAGGTGCTGTACCTACTGTGTGACCCTTCATTAAGGGGTGCATAAACCTTTATTTTCCCCACTATAAGTATTTTGAAGTATTTCTTGCAGCATTCAGTACTTGTAATAACATAAATGTGAATAGTCTGAACTTGGGGGATAGAAAGATTGGAAAGAACCATCAAGGAAACACTGTATATATGTCTATGTGTGTGTGTTGTAAAGGAGCTTGGGGGAAAAGCTGGAGACATGTGTTACCTGTAATGTTTTTATAGTCTAGCAGCACTATAGCTCTGCTTGTCCTAGAGCAACTTTACAGAGAAGGCGAGGAGGCAAAAAGCATAACCCAGATTAAAAAGTTATTTAAACCATTGGTTTCCGAGTTTGGCTGGTTTGGGTTTTCTTGTACTCACAATTCTAGTACTGTCTTTTAGAAGTCCTATTTATGACATTTGTTCATATGAAATGTCTTGCCCCAGTTCCTTGCAGAGTTTCTTCCAAAGATCATGATTAATAGTTCAGTCCTCATTATTGCAAATGTTATTTTTAAATAGTTATTCTGAGAACAAGAATTCCATTAATCAAAATAATAGATAATGAACAAATAAATGGCAACCTAATTTGTCTCGTTCATACATATGGAGATTATAATGCAAACAATCAAGGAACCATGGAGGCTGCTGTACTGGCATCTGAGTAATGTGCATGTACTGTATGTCTGTTACCTTATGAGCATTTGAGACAGGATTAGGAGCTATAGTTCTTGTCCCAACACTTGTCCCTTGCTAACAAACTGCAGTGGTATCTGTGCTCCTTGCAATTTACTTCAATGTCATGCCATGATCTGTCTCCAGCATATTAGCATGCACACAAACTGGGTTTTTCCTGTTAACTGCAGAAAAAACTCCAGAAGTTGCTATAAGAGCAGCTTTTGGCATGGAAGCCGTAGGTTTCACTAAAAGTTCTGCTGCTTTTCACTGAAAGTGAAGAAAGCCTACTTTGTAAAAGGGAAAACATTTTTATTTCAGGAAGAATTCAATCCAGCTGGTTCAAAATCTGACCATACCTTGGTACAGTATGAGTACAGGAGGGTGAGGCCCTGGACAGTTTTGGCACACGTGAGGCTCAAGTCCTGTTTGCCAGTGAAACCGGGAGCACAGCCCTGTGAAGGGCCCAGCCACCCACCACTTCCAGCCCCTCTGCGCTGTCCTTGCAGGTGTGAGGAGGATGGATTGTCCTTTCCCTGGATCCCTTGTGCTGTGTGGTCCATGATCTGCAGGGCACGCCTTCACCGCCTCACAGGCCATCCATCCCAAAAGTGCCCCTAATCACACTCCTTTTTTCAGTTTCTGCCCAGGGAAAGTGGGGCAAGGTGCCTGCCATCCCCTCCCCTCCCTTTCCCTCCCTCCTTCCGAGCCCCACGAAGCTCTGCCACGCTCCCCCACGTATGTGGAGCCTGTTCGATATGAGGCATTCCAGTGATGGATGCCTCCTCCTGGAATTGTGGCTGTGTCTCTCAGGCATGATGCAGCCGCGCAAAAATGTAAAGCATCTTTCTTAGTTTACTGCGGGAAATTCAGCATCCAACTAAGGAAGTTTTATCACATCTCTCATTCAGTTACTGTTTCCTACATTTCAAATATACTGCGGTCTGTACAGCAGCTTTTTTTTTCTTTAATTTTGTTGCAAATCTTTCCGACTTAAAACCAAACTTTGACTGGTAAATGTCATGAATCTCGGGCCAGGTTTAATTAGGAATTTTCTAAATCTATTAACAAAAGAGATGCACTTAATACATTATGTCAACCAGAGCTGGGCTTTCTTTAGCTATTTCGAGGGCTGCCATAGGCACAGCTTGAAACTTGCTTGGATTTTGCATGGGTGCCGTATTTTATGTTGCATTAATTTAAAATGGTCTGTTTCACTTCATCAAGACTTTAGCTTAAGGATAATGCATTTATGTAAGATTAATCTTGCCATGTTGTTTTAGGATCAGGATTGTAAACTGCATTGTTCCGACAGTGATGTTCTAAATGTCATTTTAAAGCTTTTCTTGGGAGCTGCAGGCTCCCACTTATTCATGATGTTATCTTTAATTTCACTTGATTTTAGAATATCCCTGCTTTTTTTTTTTTTCCAACGTGGTAATTATTCATGAAAATTGTCTAAGAAAATAAAAGGAAGATGACAAGGGGGGGAAAAAGCCTCCTTAGCATTTGACAGACCTGCACAAGAATTCCATTTTTCTTCATTTAGCTGCCTTTGTGACCACAAACTTCAGCCTTTTTAAAACACTGATGTAGTTGTGAATCCCTTTTGGCTAGCACATAATTTCCACTTTTTGGAGGCCTCTTCTTTCCCTCCTTGTTCTCAGCCTTCTCTGAACTGCTCTGTCAGATCCTGTTACTTCATGTTCTAGTCCATCTAGGACTTTATATGGGCCTGACACACTTTGTTCTTGGTGGAGATGGTTAAAAAAAAAAAAAAAGCCCCCAAAGTGTTCTCACGTGGCGGGTCAAGCTGAATGTCCGTGATGCTAATAAAGGGTAACGAATGCCGGCAGAACTTGCTGGCGGGTGATGCCTGGGAGCAGGGGCAGGAATGAGCTTTTCCCCGTGTTGTCCTTCTTGCAGGGGAGGGACCACGGCGGCGCAGAGGTCACCCACACGCTGCATCTGCGGAAGGGAACGTAGATCGTGGGCGGAGGAGCCCCGGCAGCCCCCCGCGCTCCAGAGCATCCCCCTGCCAGCCGCCGCCGCACCCGGAGCTGCTGCGCCAGGCTGGGAGCAGCGCTCTGCCAGGAGGGGGGGGTGCCTCCACGCTGTTAATCATCTTGAAATAAATGAAGATGCTACACAAGATATATATAAATTGACGTACTAATCAGTCCCATGGTTCCTTATTTCCTTTATAATAAACAGTGGAGTTGGCAAGCACTGTGGCGGCACAAGGCATCTATATTAATCAAGAGAAGTTTGAGACACTGGAAAAATTAAACTTTATGTGATTTGGACAGCATGAGGAAGTTAAGCACTGTAACAAAAACCTCCCTGATGCTCACAATGACTATTTGATACATTTGAAAAACAGCAGTGGATTTGAGGGCTGGAGAAGTATTAATTAATGAAACTGCCACTGCCTGTCATGCTGAAAAGCAAATTTAAAAAAAAAAAAAACAACACAGCAACAGAGAGAGGAAGAATGGGGGGTGCAGGGAAAAGGTGGCATTCGGTGCTGAGAAAGCAATGCTTGATGAAGGATTAAAAGGACTAAAGAGAAAGACCGTCATTCTGCAATGGTTTGTTTCATTACAGTTTGGGGACCACTTGCATTTCTAGTGCTCTTGCTCTTGACTGCACACCATTAATAGTATGTGAATATGGAAATTGAAACACTTCCAGAGAAAAGCTTCTATTCTGCTTTGGAAAAGAAAAGCTAGTTGAACACTAAGGAGAAAAAAAAAAACAAAACAAAAAAAACAACAAAAAACAAAACAGGCTTCTGTGTTTTACTCTCAGGACCTTTTTTTTTGTAACAGGGCTACTTTCTTCAACTTGGTCACAAAGGAAGTCTTCACTTAATGAAAAATAAAAAGGAAAAAATAAAACATTCAGCTGTCTAACACCGCTGATCTGTCTGTTTAGAAGAGAAAAGGTGTCACTGAACGGATTCAGGCAGCCCTGGGGCCATAAGGTGCTCTCTGCTCCTGTGTTTGGTTCAGCAGACCAGCTGCCGCTCCTCCTTGGGCCCGCTGACATTCTGGAAAGACGAGGAACTTCTTTTGTGGTGGCAGGTTAATGTTCATATAAATGTGTCATGTCTTGTACTTGGTGATCACTGGTGGTGTTAGGAAAAAAAAAAAAAAAGAAAAAAAAAGCTTTATATACCTCTTCTACAGTAACTCTTTAACTGCAAGTTTTCAAGGTGGGGTTGTGGCACATAACAGGTTGTTAAACCATGCAGTGTAAGCAATTAAAAATGTATTCCACAGATATAAATATTTTCTTTTCTTATTGCTGTGACACTATGTGTGATGGTAATATTTCTGAAAGTTTCAGATTTTGCACATATAATTTTATGCATTATCAAAAGTTACTGCTGCCTTGAAAGAAAATGTTCTGTGAAAATTTTTGCAAAAGCTTTACTAGTTTGTTGGTTTTTTTTTTTTTAATTGTAACATTTTGTAAAGGCAGGAAATGGAGTTAAAAAACAACTAGCATGCTAAATATATTTTTCAAAAAAGCAATAATTTTACATGTACAGAAATGATGCTAACCTTTAATACAGGTGAGACCACAGTTTACTTAATACAGTAATGGAATAGTGCTGTTTTTGTAGAAATGGGCTTCTGACAAAAGGTTTTTTAAAAAAAAAAAAAAAAAAGAAAAAAGGCAGAAAAAACCTTAAAACGTGATCTTTCTGTTCTAACAGTTCTGTTCTAACAGGTGGGTGGGAAGGGGGGGCTGCTTTTACAAAAAAATCTAGTCAGTAATTTTGGCTGGATACTACTTGTTACTTGTTTTGAATTACTTGACAGGTTTTGTTACTTTGCAACACTTGCAACAATGCAAATTAACTTTCTTACTTATTTTTTTTAAACTAGATTTTCCTTACGCTATTACACGAGATGTAAACCAGAATTCTCTGTAAGTCTCGGTGTAGTTAGGAATGTCTGTGCAAGTACTTAAAAGTGACTGTAATTAACTGTTCTGTGAAGTTATTTTGAGGGAGGTCGCATAGACACATTCCATTGTACACC
>VWZN01017956.1:796982-807303 GCA_013396955.1 Regulus satrapa | reverse complement strand
AAAAAAAAAAGAAAAAAAAAGAAAAAAAAGAAAAAACTAAATATTTTGCTGTGTTGCTTAATGATTATCATTTTGGGTTTGCACTAGCTTTCTCTTTGATTTTTTTTTCTTTTCTTTGTTGCTTTTCTGAGTCATATTTTCCATGAGAGAAAGTGATGGTGACAGTTCAGGAATGCACAAAAGCTAGTTGCTTAACCTATTTGTTTGTGGTTTAGTTATTAAAAACTCTTCTGTACCCAAAATGGCACAAAAGTGTAGTGTACATTTGTAATTCCTCTCTTTTTAAAAAAATTGTATTGTTTTGGCAAGCTGAACTAGAAAATCTGAGTTAATATTTAGAACCAAAATATTCTTTCTGGAATTTTCTTCCCAAATCCTTGCCAGAGAAGCTAGTGCTGTCATTGCCATTACCAGGCATAATCAGCAAAGTTTACAATCATCATTTAGCTTCCTGAAGAACAACAGTAGGGAAAATCAGTTTAAATAATTATATGCTGTGTGTAGCACAGAAGTGAGATTTTCACTTAATTAAACAAGAAATAAGAGTGGGTGGGGGGAAACCAACCTTAAGGACCATCAGGTTTTGAAAGTGAATCCCATAATTTCTGTTTTTTTTCTTATCATTGTATTGTATTGATTTGTTATTTTAGTTAGACCATAGTATTTAAAATGAGTTGTGTTCTTATTTATTTAGTCAAATGGGCTTTGATCAGCTCTTTTAAGCAACATGATAAGGTTTTTTGGCATGACACAGTCCTGTAAAGCCCTTTTATGACTGTTACAGGAACTTTCTACTACCTCTACCAATCTACTGTTTCTTTTTCTTAACAGGTTTTTATGGTGTTGCAAGTCTAATGTAACTTAGACAATAAAGGGTTTGATTATCTACGCTGCAGATTCTCAGTGTATCTGCCGTCTCTTTCTCTCTCTCTCTCTCTCTCTCTCTCTCTCTCTCTCTCTCTCTCTTCCTCTCTCTCTGGTTTGTGTGTGGTTTATTTTAGTTAAAAGTGTAGGAGATCTCTTTTATTATGGCTGAAGTGAAAGAACACCAGAGTATTTTTGTATCCTGAAGGTTGTACACTAACCTGAAGTCCAGCTTGAAAAACTTTCTCCACAGGGCTAATCAGCCACTACATTGTCACCATGCTTGAAATTCCTTCTGTCAGAAGTTCTGCGTATAAATGGGTGCATTCTACAAAAAGTTAAGCCAGTTGGAAAGCCAACACAGTTTTTAGGCTTGTATTTTAAAACCTCTTAAAAGTCCTCAGTGATAAACCTTAGCATAAATTGCTGCTTCTGTCCTGTCGAAGACCGAGCTTTAATGAAAACAACTGGGTATTACCCTTTAGAAAACAGCATCTGCTGGTAGGTGGAAAAAGGGGTTTGCTATTGTCTGAAGGATACAGGTCTCTCACTAGGGGGATTTCCAGGCAGTGATACTCTGCAGTTTTCATGGTAATCCTGTATATGTGTTGCTGCATCCTCCTGCTTTGAGGGAGCTGCGTGGTGTCTTCGTTAATCCTACTGGAGACATCAAAGCGTGTGTGGTGTTTGGAGCCATCTTACATAATCCTATTATTCTAGTGGGAGTGCATCCCCCCCCCATTCACTCCTTCTCATGCCCAAAGAGTATCTGACCAGGCCTTTGCTTGGTTTTGTTCTTCCTTGCTGTGTTCTCATGCTGGGCTACCTCAGGTGTACCACCAGAGGTACCTCAGTAGCTCCAGCAGGAATGCTGGAATTCATTGATGTAGGTGGGGATTTGTCCTTGAAAAACCCATGTGTCACAAAACCTGGAACAAAGAAAGAGGTAACTTCTTCATTAGGTTCTTAGTACAAAAAATGTATTGGATTACTGGGGGAAAGGTTGCATTTTCTGACAAGTCAAATTTCCCAGCCTTCATGCAAGCCACTATTTTTAAGCCAGCAGTTCTGTGCAAAGCACCGAACGGCAGAGTCTTTTCCACTTGTTCTCTCTCTCTTCTGCTATGTTTGAAAACCCCATACTTCAGGAGAGTCCGGTGTTCAGAGACAAAGCACGAGTGCATTCACTGAGAGCTCACAGGTAAGGAGCACCAGCCTAGTCCCACTATTTAGAGGGTAACACAAAATGAAGTACGTTGATACATAAAAAAACCCTTTCACTTCAGTTTTTTATTACAGGTTATGAAATTATTGTTTCTGGAGCAACGAGTGGCATAAAGCAGTTGAAGATAATTGAAATCATACATAGACATGGTTCTCTATTAGTTGCTTTCTGTGGGACTCTGGGAATGCTGGCAAATTCAAGTGGGACTGTACCCATGTGATGACATCATTAGCTATCTCCAAGTACACAGTAGCTGTTACAAAGATTGGTTGGTTGGTTGGTTGGTTGGTTGGTTGGTTGGTTGGTTGGTTGGTTTTACTTAGGTTTATTAGCACTGCATTTGGGAGGAATAAAACCATAACCACCTCAAAACACTAGAAAAAAATACCTTTTTGTGTAGTCACAGAGTTAATAGTACGTGAGGGGGAAAAACATCCATATATGTTGGGTATAAGCAAGTATTTCCAAACTGACCACCGCTGGTCAAAGTAAGGGATGCTTTTGCTAGTGAGAGAGAAAGGGGTGTGTTGTAACTAAGAAGCAGGCACACAGCAGGGGCTTTGTTTTGTTCCCAGCTCTGTGGGTTGGAATACTGCAGTGGATGTTGCTCACAGGACCATAAGAAAGAGGAGGAAAGCCCATGAACGATCAGTAAGAGGCTAAGTTTTGACCCTCTGAAATTGAGGTGGATGGAAAGCAGTCTCTGAAGGAAGGGCAAAGCTGAGAACAAGACCAAGGAAGGGCCACAAGTGGAGCGAGGAGTTCAGAGGAGAATCAGCATTGAGTGAAAAAGTTACCAAAAAAGGGCAAAGTCAAAAATTTGAGAGGATAAAGGAATTTGGAGATGGAGCAGAAACTCTGAAACCTAACCAGAAGAGTTGTGTGCCTATTACAGAGGGCTTTTGTTCAAATGAAAGGAGGAATGTGCAGACAGCTTCTGGAAAGATGTATTTGAAACTTCTGAAATAAGCACATAATTTAATCTTGGTGAATCATCTTATTCTGCAAAAGTGTTCTTAGGCTGAATGATGTTCTGACAGAAAATAAGGGGAATGCCTTTTTTGATCTCTGCTTTCTTGACTGATGAGTGAACCAGAGGTAGAACTATAATTATGAGTAGTTGAGGGTGGACTGAAGGGTCTCTCCAATACCGAAGGCATTCTAAGAAGCATATTGCACTTCTAGAGAAACAAGTAGACTGATTAGCCCCAAGCAGAAGAGAAAAAAAAAAAAAGGCAGAAAAAAAAAGTCAGGCAAGAAGGCTCAGTGTTTTAAGCAGATAGTGAACTGGAGCAATCCTTTAAGGATGCTAGAGGGTACATTCAGATAGCATTCTGTAATACGGACTGTTTTAAGATGACTTGTAGTATACTGGATAGGAGAGTTGGAGATGCTTAAAGCTGTTAAGAAAAAATGTCTGATATTAAAATGGCTTCAGTCACTTGGCTCTTTCCTTTGTGAAATCCTTTGTATCACAAATTTAAGTTCATATGAGATTGGTACAAGATGGCTTGATTTGTTTGTTCCTGTGTCATCAGGTGAGTTTCTTGTCAGGATGTTAGAAAATGTGAGTTACCCATCTTCCCTTTCTGTAACTGAAAAGCTGTGCATGTCATCTTTCATCATCATCAACCCACAGGAACCTCAGAAGGTTTTTTTCTAAGCAGAGAAAAAAAATTATCTTCTAAATATTCATTGTTATGACATAAAATAAAAGGGACACTGACCCTCCAGTTCATCTTACTCCCAGAAGTCAGCTTATTTTTCTGGGACAGGGCAGTACTGTGCTTTGCCTGGGACAGTTCATGAGCCAGTGGTGGTTTCTGAGGTTTACAACTTGTCACAGAGTGCTGAAACAGTGCTCCAATAAACATGGTTCTTCTGTGAGGGACTTCCTTTGGCAAATATAGGTCACAAAACCATTTATTGTTTTTACCACAAGTTTTCACAAAAGTCATGCTGCTGATGCAGGGACACTGGGTCTGTTCTTCCCCGTGGGAGCCAGCAGTGGCATGTCACTGCAGTCACCTCACCCACATGGGCATAATATGGTCCCCAGTTTGCTTTCCCAAATTTTTCTTCCTTATGTTCCTCTCCTTCGGAGAACACAGATGTGGTTGTTGCTTGCATCACAGAGGAGGTGATGCCTCTAAAGCAGCCGTGGAGACAGGCAACTGGGAAGAGTTTTCTATGTACAAAAATCCACATCAGGAGCTTGCCTAGTCCTGTCCCCTTTGCTGGGGTTTGCTAACTGCTTGTCCTACGAAATGGCAAATTGCTTGTGGGGCCATGCTCCTGATAACGTGCAAAAGCCTGCTATGGATATGGGAATAATTGGCTTTTCCTAATACTTTTTTTTTTCTTTTTTTTTTTTTTTTTTTCCAAAATATTGACAAGAGTAGACTGTGTGCTTGTTAGGGAGCATTCCTCCCTGTTGGAGGGACAGGAGGAAGCTTAGTGCAGGTGCAAAATGAAGCACATTTTTTATCTCTAGGAGCTGTAGGTCTAGTAGGTTCTAGGGGCTCTTTACAAAGATTTTTGGAAATTTGCTAACAAGAAGGTGAAATTACATGGAAAATGGCTCAGGTATTGAGTCTCTTGCTTTTCACCATCCCTGTGCCTTGAGAGGGAAAGGCTGCCTGCTGCCACTGGCCCTGGGCTGGCACTCAGGTGGTGAAGGGGACCTGTACTTGCTGTTTCCCCAGCAGGGACATTCTCCCCTGACCTGCTTGATTCCCAGCTCAGCCACAAATGGGAAACCTCTGCTCTCTCACCTCCCAAGAGCTGCGTCCACCAGGACAGAGATGTGAAGGGAATTGGGGCTGGTCTCAGCCCTGCCACTGAAGAGGGTATCTTGGCACAGCTGTGTTCTGGCATATTTTGTTTTGCACCAGCCATGCTGTGGGAGCAGCCCAGGATCCACAAGCGCTGTGCTCCTTTAGCTAGAGAGGTGTTCCAACCTTTCTGGGGACCCTGAATGTGATTAACAGCTCAGAGTCTGGGCAGTATCTTCTGAAAAGGTTCACTGCAGCTCTTGTGTTCATCCTCTGCAAGTTAAGCCATCCTTGCATTTGGCCAGGGCTCATCTGTGGCGTAATGAGAACTTTGGGAACTTCCTGAACTAGGTTGAGTGCAAGTGCTGGAATCCAGGCAGACCCAAGCAAAATTCCAGGATGAAGGACAGGCAGTGAGTGAGTATCAGAAATGACACGGGCCTTTTCTTCCTGCTGGTGAAGCTGCTGATTTACTTCACAGTACCATTTCCTACATTACCCCTTAAAGTACTAGTGCTTTCAGGGTTAGAAACTTACAGAATTCCCTAGAAAGTTAGATAGATTATTTTCATTTTGTCTCCTCTGACAGCATATGATATGAGAAATCCCATGGCTTTTAAGGTGAGGCAAGTGGAAGGGGAATAGTCCAAGTGGCAGCCGTGTTATTTTGCTAAACTGCTACTTTTTCAGACCATGACATTTAAAGTATTTGGTAACTTGAGTTAATTCTACTTTGCATTGATTCTGTTGAATAAACAGTGGCTTAAAAATGAGGCACAGCTGGAGGCACCATTAAACCCACCTGAATTTTGCTTCTCAAGCCGTGTTTTCTGAGTGTTTTGAAGAAAATGAGTCTTTGAGAGATTTTAGAAAAAAATAAACAAGCTCCTAAGTTTAGAGAAATAATTTTGACTGTAGCCAGAACTGCAATGCTTCAGGAAGCTGGACTTGGAAGAAACAAGAGTGGCTGAGGTGGCACAGAGAGATGCACCAGTGCTGTAAACCTTGCCAGATGGTGTTATTAATGAGACTGGTTTGGTAAATATGATTCCAGGGAATCCAGGTGCCTTGTAGACCCTCCTCTGATAGTTTTTAATGCCACTTTTGGCAGAATAATTAGTAAGATTACACTTTCTTTCATTATATAAAGGGCCAAATATTAGGTAGGTATCCATCTCTGCTGGACATTGTATGGTAAGAGACATTTCCTGATGCTAAAGCTGTGTGTGGGCTGCCATGCAGAATTGATGCTGCACCAGCCTCAGGGACAAATTCTCCCTCTGACCACGGCACTTACCTGCTTGAATGCTTTTGTGCTGCCTGTGAGGCAAACACCTTGCAGCTTGGAGGAGCGAGGTGCAGCACACAGGGCACACTCACCGTGCTCTAGAGGTGTTCCCGACTGCGAGGATGGGCCCTGGCACTGCCCGATTTTGGCGGTCTGCCCGAACCTCTGCTCTTACTGCAGCCACGGGATGGCACAAATAATGGTGGCCGGGTGGTGGGTGCTGCTTGCCTCAAGGGTAGATGCTGTGTGTAGGCAGTCTGGCTGCAGGCTGAGCCCAGGCTGCCTAGCAGGGTTTCACAGCTCAGATAAATGCACAGGTAGGGAGGAAGGCTGCAGAGTAGCCTCGCCTCGCACAGCTCTGTGCACAGCACGGTGTGCTGAGCCACACACAGGGACTGTATGAAGGGCGTGGTGACAACCTCTCTGCTGGGAGAGTAGCCCCTCACTGCCCTACAGCCATCCGTAAAGGAAGATGTGTCCTTTTTTAGGCTTGCAAAGAATGCTTTAATGAGAGGACATTGAAATGAGTGTCTGTGGAGACACAAGAACTTGACAGTCTTAACCTGCCCAGGTAACGATTAGGAAAATTTGATACATGTCAGTTTCTTTGAGCCTTTAATTGTTTTAAATTATTCTATCTATTATTATTCTATCATTCTATTATGGGCCTGTGTTACTTTTGTACCATTGAAAAGAGGTAATCTGTTTCTCAGCGGAGACTGAAAACTGCTGGAGTTCTCTGTATCCATCACCAACATGGAAAATGGGCAAACTGTCTTCTCCTTCCCACCTGTGTGAATTTGAAGGAACTGCATTAACATCAGTGGGATTTTTGCATAGATGCATGGCTGACTGTAAGGACAAATTTGACCTCCAGTCAGAGATGCATGGGAACATGATAATTGCCTGTTTACAGTTACTTTGCACAGGGAAGGGGTTAGACCAGAGTTTGCAGGATGATGGCAAAATGGTTGTGCTCCACACTTGCATCTGGGGAAATTGTGACACTAGTCCTGAAGCAAAGATTTAGTTAAATCGAGAGATTAGTGTGAAGCTGATGTCATGCATTAGTGCATAATGTTTTAACTGAAGTTTGTTCTTTTCACAAGAAACCCACTTAAAAAAACCCCAATCCAATAAAACCCAACAAAAAACCTGCAATAAAGTAGCCTCAGAAGATGGAGGTAAACAGATGTAGTTGTCCCAGTGAATCAATTGCAAATAAGCTATGAAAATTATACTTAATGTACTTTAAAGGATTTGGCTTTAGTATGGAAATGATACCAGCTGAAGTGAAAGCAATACTATCTACGTGGGAAAGTGGCATTGAAATATTCTTTCTTTCTGCTGCCTTTTGTCAATAAGAGAGGCTTGAATTATGCATTAGCAAGCTATAGAGTTATGGAAGATAATACAGTAAGGTTATGAACCCAGAACAAAAGAAGGGGAATCTAGGTTCAACTCAGTAATATATCACTTGGAACATGTATAAATGGTTATAATGCTTTGCACATTATAAAGAGAGTAGTCACATATTTAAATGAGAACAGAGCCATTGCTTCAAGATTTTCTTCAAATATTAATTTGGACATTGTAATTAGTTCTTCTTGGGAAGCCTTGCAATATTCGGAATGTTTAGAGTTTTGTGGAATATTCTAGAAAATGACTCTAGCAGATGTACTTTAGATGTAGGATTTTTCATAAATATCAATTTGTAGTCACATAAACGAAATTCTGAATCTGTGGCTGTGAACAGTCATCTTTTGAAATGGGAGCGATCTTCGGACAAAGATGGTCAAAGCAATACTAATTCTAAATATTTGGAAGAGAAACCATAAGCGAAGAATTATTCACTGCATTTTTTTTCATTATTAATATTTTTATAATGTGCTTGTCTCCCTAAATTGACAAAAAGAAAGGGAAGCAAAATCCATCGGCTGCTCTATTTGCTGTCTGCTGATAGTTCTGAAATGGCTTGTTCCTTTAAAGCCTTTTTCATGAGTGATATCCCAGCGCTGTCATCTGCTGGGTGCTGGTGCTTCTGCTGACCTTGGTGTCCACCCCAGCCCACCAGGCTGTGTCCGCCCCTGCCAGTGCAGCAGGGGGAAAAAGTGAGCAGCCCTCACCTAAGTCTGCCCTTAGCAGCCTCAGGTTTATTTAAATTGCTTTGCACCTGTACAGGAAAAGTCCTGTCCCCAAGTCAGTTTTGTTTGGAGCTGGAGCACGCTCTAGTTCCCAAAGATGGAGCAGCACAGAGCAGGGATTGTATCACGGGACAGAGCTGTTGTTGGAACATCGAGTTTCCCTGTTACCAGTGGGATCTTTCAGCTGCTCTCTCTCTGGCCCCAGAGGCACGGGGTGGCCCTGGGAGTTACTGCAATGTTGGCTCTGAGGTCCTTGGTTGCCCCACCAGCTTTTACGTGGGCAAGTGTTGGAGCCAGATCTGCTCAAGTCCTTCAGGTTTGCTCCACAGCCAATGCAGAGCCCAGAGGCTGCACAAGCCTCTCCCTTTTTTGCTCGGCTCTGGAGGCAGCCGGGCTCCTTTGGTCCTCTGTGCTGGGCTGTGGACACCGCCAGTCCCTGCTGGGCTGCTGCCCACACCTGGCCACCTCCTGCTCCCAGAGCTTCTGTTCCCTCCTTCTGCAGTGTCAGGGAAAAGATTCCATGTTTTTGTTGCTCCCCCAATTAATAAAGCTAAGTTGTTTTTTGTTTGTTTGTTTTTTGGTATTTTGTTGTTGGGGTTTTTTTTTTGTTGTTGGGGTTTTTTGTTTTTTTTTGTTTTGTTTTGTTTTGGTTTTTTCCTAATAGGATTTTGGGCAGTGATCAAGTAGAGAAAAGTTAACTACAACAGTTTGGATTTTTGTTTGTTTGTTTGTTTCTGGAAGGGAATTGTGGACTTTAAAAACAAGGTCTTCTGATGGCTGAAGCTGTTTACTAAGTCAATGAGGCATCAGAGATGCACTTGCAGTTCCCTCAGCTGTATCATTAAACAAGTGTAAGTGAACCAACCTTCAGACCACTGTTACTTACTTTTAATGACAGCTGAGAAGCTAGTTAAGAAAACTCTTGGGAAAAGCAAACCATTTCTTGAAGAGAGGAATAGAGAATCCAAGGTAAGCATTCACCAGTCGCCAAGAATCTTTAGATCCATTTAGTGTCTCATTATTTGGTGAATAAACCACCTGGCATTACCTAGAAAAACATCAGTATAACTTCATTCCAAGACAGACCTAATTGTATAGCAGTGTGTGGCCATTATTCCACTCCTGATCTGAGATTGGGAGTGCATGCCATGTAGTTTCATTATCTTAATTTCAAAAACAGTGTCCTTAAAAATATGAGTAACTGTGGAGAAGGGGTGTTGTGCTGGGCTACTCATGCTAACTGCCTTGCTTAAGAAAAGTGCCGCCTGAACCTTGACAAAAGAAGTAAAGGCACACAGTTGCCCCAGCATTATTGTGCTCTGCAGTGAATGGTTATGATGAGGGAAACAGAAGAGGGTTCGGGTTTGTCCTTTGTGTGTTACTCTTTGGGCTCGGTGATGAGGGCTCCATTGTTTTGAATCAGCCATCAGAAGCCTCTTAATTTTCTTCCTCCTCATTACACAGTTCCAGTCTCCCGTGCACATAATTATGGAGATTGCAGCTTTTGGTCATGAGAGGAGGGGTAATTCACAATGTTTGGTTGTTCTCACTACTTGTAAATTTTGAAAGCTGATTCTGACAAGTGTTCAGTGGGAATGGGTTGGGATGTTGCAGGGATATATGTACAGCTCTCTTTAATTTCATTTAGCCATCCCTTATTTGGTTTAGTCAAGGGACTGCTGCATATTGCACGAGGCATGGAAGCATTTTAAATTTTGGTTTCACTCCTGAGAACATGGTGCACTGCCTATGATTAAGACTGACAGTCCTGGATGCGCAGATCACTTCGAGTGAGCAATTTCCGCTTGGAAGAAACATCTCAGGGCCGCCTAGGGGAAGAGGTAAATGCAAAGTAATTACCTGTGTCGTTTAGCCAATCCTAGTCAAAAGTAAGGCAGGGCTGAGTTCTCAGGTACTGATGTCCTCCTGCAGGTGTGAAGGCCACACCTTCACCCAGCTGTTTGCTTCTGCTTGCGCTTGTCTCCTTATCACTGAGGTCTACTCCCACCTTTGTTTTTCTTTTCTT
>VWZN01017956.1:775308-788894 GCA_013396955.1 Regulus satrapa | reverse complement strand
TCTCCTCTCCTCTCCTCTCCTCTCCTCTCCTCCTCGCCATCCCCCTGGGATGCATATAGTAATGGGAAAACAAAAGCAGTAATTCCTAGATATTATCAATGGTAGCTCTTGAATAGAAGCTGGAGATTCTCCTTTGCATGCATTGCACTTGCTCTTGTGGGTAGTGGAAGCAGGAGGGATAAATGTAGGACGGTGCTTATGGGGGGTCATTCTGGTGGGTAGCACACCTTGAAAACGATTCTGGCTGGCTGGGGAATGCCAGCCCGAGGGCCATTTGACACAGCCTGGGGCAGGGGGCTGCACAGCACGGGCCACTTCATTATAATTGTTGAGGTTCCCCCAAATCTCAGCCCACTGTAAGTGAGAGTTCATTCCTGCTATAATTTAATGTAGTCACAGGTGTGACCCAGTCACCCAGGGGGTTCTCTCATCAGCCCTGCGTTGCTGGAGTCCCTCAAGCTGGGACTGTGCCACAGCCTGATCCTAAAATACCACCTGCTACCTCGGCTGTCTGTCTTTCTGAGAGCCTTCAGATGATAATTTATGGCAATGCACAGGACTCCCAGAACAGAGAAAGGGATCCCCCCTAGTCCAGGCTACAGCTTTTTCCTTAGTCCTCACCAGGCATTCAGTCCCAGCTCAATGCAGTTTGCTCACACACAATATATAAATGCATTGTTCTGGCTGGATTTGCTGGCTTCACACTTCTCCTCTCCAAAAAAATCCTTGACCTTACCACTTTAGAAGATGTTTCACTGGGCAGCATCTACATCTAACACATGTCAAAGGATTTTTTCCCCATGATACAGAAAGAGAAAACCCATATAAAATTATTTTGTTTTTCTTTATAAATTTCTAGTATTTAGAAATAACAAAAACACCATTCTGTTTATGAAATTTGTTAAAAATAATACTTCTTTGTGATAAAAGTAGTATTACTTGTGATAAATGTAGTCTTTGTGACTACATTTTTGTGATAAAATCTGTTTCAGCTAAATGTCTTATTGGTGCATTTTTCTGGTTGTAGTCAAAAAATACCTATTTTAGCATAGATATCACAAATTCAAAAGAGCTGAGGCCTATAAAACACAGAGATTGTGGTTTCAGTTTGATCCTTAGAGGCTAAGGCATGGTGTGTCCATTACCAACAGCTGGAAAATGAGACAATGACTAAAAGTGGCATCATTGTGTTTCTTGGATGCTTTACTGGCAAAGTTCAGTGAGGTGAAGACGCTTGTGATGGAGACAGCTCAACGGGGATTTTTCACTTCATGTCACATGGTAGTTTAAAAAAAAAAAATCTGCTAAGAGATGTCAGAGGTGAACTAAACAGCTTGAGTCTAGTACAAAATCAATGCACACAAATTGTTTAAGTCCCAGGTTTGCTCTACAGTGCGCCGACAAATTATAAATATGGCTGTCTAGAAAATCATCCCTTTGCTGTTTGTCACCTGCTTCATCTCTGCCATGTGTTTCAGTAAGGTCAGTAGATGTTTGCATAGCTACTGCACCCTCCTCTTTGCAGGAGGGGAGAGCAGAGTCCTGGCTGGGCACAGGCTGTTGCAGGGTCGTTTAGGAGATGGTGTCCTCCCCCCTCCATTTCCATTTGTTCTGCTGAGCACCTCCACTCTCAGTCATCTGCTGAGTACAGATATTTCTACACAGCACCTTTTTCAGGCAGTAGCACCCACACTGCCCACGTGCTTGGCTGACAAAAAGCCCTGTGGCCACTGTGACCCTAAGCCCATCGCCCCTTCTCTTATGAGAGCAAACGAGTCAGGGCTTGGCAGCTCAGACGGAAGGCAGAAAATGCTTGTGTAAGCCAGGGAAATGTCACAGAGGCTGCATCTCAAATCTGCTGCCGTTCCCATACTCCGATGACTTCTTTAGTGTTATTGTTTTAAGTGGAATCTAACCTTGATTATGTGGCAGGGACCTATTACGTTACTTGACTGTTGGGTGCTAAATGCATTTGCAGTGCAGCATTTGATTATGAAATGTTAACAGCATTTGTGGTATTGCCATAATAGCCACAGACCTCAGCTACTAACTGGACTACTAACTGTGCCAGTCATTTTACAAATCTGGAGCAAAAAACAGGCCTTTTCTCTGAGACCGTGAAGTTTAGAGAGAAACACATCTGAGCACTGAACTTAAGCACAGAGGAACTCAGCAACTCGCCTGAAGTCTTAATTGACAGTCAGTGGGAGAGCCAGAGGGAAAAAACATGTTCCCCGAGCTCTGGTTGTGCTGTGCTCTCCTGATCACTTCATTTTTAAATAAATCTGGTGTTTAAAGTGCTGTTTATGGCTATCGTTCCAAGAGAAGTTGATAAGGTCAGTGCACAAGCCCTTAAGACAGAAGAGAGTTATATTTGGAGGTGCTGCAGTGCACAAGCACTGCAAACATGGGCAGTGGTGGAGAATTTTGAATAGTGGAGTAATGAAATGAGTTAACCTGTGAAGTGGGAAAATTTTCTTATTTGAGATAAAGACCTTAAAGACCTTATTGCCTGAGCAAGTGTCAGGATGTGGGGGATGTCAGAAGCAGAGGAGGGAGAAGCAGAGGGGAGAACATATGGATGTGTCTTCTCTTGCAGTCACAATCTCCTGTGCAGGGGAAGGTCACAGTGTTCTTAAACATAGGAAATGTGATGCATCTGTAAGGCAGACAATCGGGATAATGCACTAAAAATTGTATGCATGTATGGAGATTTAAGCATCTGTATATACAAACACAAAACTTTCACTTGTGGTAGAGGGTTGACCAAAATTGTATTTAATTTTGTTTCCTTATTTGGTTGAGAATATGTGATTCACATTCAAGGTCCAACAGAAGCTAAAACCATCTAATTTCACTAAGCCACAGTGGGTGTCTGGTACATCAAAAGTGCATGAGTAACTGATGGGACATGGCAGGGGTCTGGTGACAACTCTTTTCAGTGCTGACCTCAACAGCAGCTCCTCCTGTTCAGTAGCAGGGACAGATCAACACTTTAATTTATTTAGCATCAGTTTAAACAACAGCAGTATTTAAAATATTTTCCTGAATATTGTACTTTCATATAACCAAGTTTTGAAGAAACAAAGAATAGACTATTTATTTGAGGAAAAAAAATGTATTTATCTTAATGAAATTATTTCTTATTAAATTAATTTTAAAAACACTATTTCTTATTGTGCAGCATGGAATTCAGTCTTCTTTCATTGAAGGTAGCCACTAAAGCATTCCCTGATTTTTATGTAAATAATGGTTTCCTTGGATGTCATTTTAGCAAAAAATTTGTGTTCCATTTCAACTAAAGGTGGCCTAGAGTCCTGTTGTTGTTAAACAGACTAAAAGTTGGTGTAAAAGGTTTGATGAATGAAGATTAACAGCTTACATAGTAGAAGAAAGAAAATTATCTTACGAATTGCTGGAGCTCAGCACCTTTTCTATCACTGTGGAACAGAGGTCCCCAGTTTTCTTTCTTCATATGACCAGAAAAATTGCTGGATTAGAGTGCTACTTTAACCATTTTAACTTTGAATAAATGTGCATGCCACAGGCAGGCAGAAGTTGTTGGGCTCTGGGGTATCTTTAGGCTTGGCTTCTTACTTGTGCTGACAAGAAGCTGTAATAAGTTAAATCCACATGCCATCTGTTGTTTTCAATGGACCATCCGAGAAAGTTTGTTTTCACAGTGAAATGGAGACATGGCTGGACCCTTGATATTTTCTTCAGTGTGTCTTGGGGTTGATAATTCTCTACCTCACATTCCCACAGGAAATGTCCTCAGCTTTGCTCATAAGCTCACGTAATTGTAGACTCTGTGTAATTTTCTTTTCTGATCCTGCAGAATGGAAAACTGTACTCTGCCTTTCTTTTCGCTTGGAAATATGAAAGGGAAAATAAGATGGGCACACATGATTCCACCTTGAAGAGTTTAGTAACCTTGAGGAGTTATAAAGCCTGATTAGTGAAGACACCCATGCCAGAACCTGATGTTGCAGGAAAATGACATTTTCTAGGTAAGTACTTTAGCCTTCTGTCTGTCACAGACAGACCTTTTGACATCTTTTATAACTGAATAGGTATTGCTTCTCTGTGGTAAGAAAGAGACAAAGGGCCAGGTTTTCTTCCTGGGCTGTGTGTAGACCTGTGCTCTCAGTTTCAAGCCTGTACGCCTTGAAATACATTCCTGAATTGAAAAAATCAGGTTTACTATAATCACCTGAGATGCACCTCACAGGTTCCCCTGTGCAGTCTTTCCTTATTGCTGCCAATTTAAAGGCGAGCTTCTGTCCTTCTGCCCCCCTGAGGCATGGGTTGGTTCCAAGCCATTCAGCAAATCCAAATCAGACACCAATGTGGAGTCTCTCTGCCTCTCATAACTGAGTTTAATTTCAACTTAATTTAAAATACCTTACCTCACTCCTCCAGAGATGCAGCCTCTGAAGGAAGCAATGCACATATGTGACCTCAAAAGTCAACTTTCATACTCAGAGGCCAGGCCATTCTGACATTCTCAATTTGTTGCAGGCAAGTCAAAGAGTAGCTACAGAACCGGACAGTCATTTGGATGTTGACAAGTGATATATCGATATGCAAAGGTGATGTTCTCCTTGCTGACCATGGTTAAGTCTGCTAAGACTCCATCCATGGAGGGAGCATCCCTTCAGACTGTACCTCCCACTGATATTCTTACGACATCAAGGCGTTCTTCTCACATCTGAGTGTATGAAACACCAAAACATGCAGAAATAAGGGTGGATTTGGCAGAGAGGCAGCTGAGGTTGTTCTCTTTCAACAAAGAATTTTGAGACTGACTTGTAAGTGTCACCTCTCAGTTGGATTATGAATGGAAAGAAACTGGGGCCAGAGATGTCCACCAGCCTGTATTCATGGTCATGTATTCATTTGGTACAAGGAAGTATTAATAATAGTTTGAAATAATTATTTTGGTAAATTTAGGCTGAAAATATCTCCAGCTTTACCTAGAGGGGATATATAACTACACAAAGTCATAATGTATATAAAAAGTATACTCCTGGCAAGTATTCTGTTTTCTGTGCTCTCACTGGCACTCACTGACATCCGAATTAACTTTTCAAGGCGGAGTACTGGAAAGCACTCCTAAGCTAAATGATCTTCTGGCTGGAATTTCATTTGACTCAAAGGCTGGAATGTCCAGGTAAAACTCTGCCATTGTACAGAGAAGCGCCCGCTGCACAGGGTACGACTTTTGTTACCACTGTTAGGATTCTCATCCAGGCAAGAAAGTCATAACCAACCTAAATAAAACATAGATGGTCTCTCACTGCGCATGACTTAGAGAACTTCAGTTCAGCTGAGACCCTCTCAAATGCACAGATGATTGATTCCAGCCATGTGGCATGCATGTTGTACCCTTTTAAAAAATGTCTTCTTCGAAATACATCAGAGTGTAGAAGAGCACCCCAAGTATTCAAATATCTGGGAAACTGGCTTAGTACTGTTTGACAAATCCTCTCTGCTGAGCTAAATCAGCCAATTAGTCATGCTAATGCTTGTAAATGGCATTTCTGTTAGAAGAACACTGTAATTTGGCTCTATTTCTAAATTCTAGCCACAAAAAACCCCAACATGTATTGATCCTATATTGCAAATGAATGATGTTTCTACACTACTGAAACTCAAAAATGTGTAATTGGTTACACCTTGCTACCACCTGCCAAGGCAGCAACTCAGTAGTACTTTCACACCTTCCAGTAAAATTTCATGATACGGATCCCAGCAGAGCCCATTAAATCAAACTTTGTACAGACATGGCTACTTCTCTGTGAAAAACAGAACAGGCCTAAAGAAGCACCAACATTTGGCTTGTGGGATGTGAACCTATTAATTGCACTGGCGTCTACCTCCTCTTTGTGCTCAATTATGAGCCCATTTTGAAAGGACAGTTTGTCTTTAATGGGTTAATGGACGCCACATTAACAGAGGAGCTACAACACGATAAACAAATATAGTTTAATGCACCCTACTTTGAATGCAGGGTTCATATGTATTCCAGACAAAAGGCCAAACAAATTTACAACACTTCATGCATTTCTATAGCTGAGCATTTTTTACTGAAGGATATGTAAATCCTGCACTAATCAGAGGTTCTGGGATTCCAAATGCCACTAAAGGTTATGACCTGAAGCCCTGCTAATAGATGACTGAGGGCGTAGACTAAGTAGTTCTGAATGACAGCAACCACAGGGTGTTTTGCATGAAAAGTAACCTCTAATAAATGACCTCTGGTTTTTTCCTTTCAAAGCTATGACAGTAATGAATATGAAAGGGGGAGCTTTGTACACATTGGGTGTTATTTACACCTAAACACTGCAAGAGTGTGGATGTATGTGAGGGTTTCAGTTCGGCTGAAAAAAGGAGGCATGGGTGTTTTTGCTGCCTTAACAAACACTGCTGCACTTCTGCAGGCTTCATGAATAATACTGCTTTCTTAAGCAGTGGTACAAAACAACAAGGTCATGCTATTAAAGGGAGTATTTCCTCCTTCATCGTGTGTAGGTACATGTATAAATGTCTGTATGTCTGTATGTATGTAGATACGTTTACTGGATGGATTACAGGCTTCATGTGAAATCTCCTGGATTGCTAGAAGCATTGATAGAAGCATTCAAATTTCTGCTGTTTTGTGACCTTTAGTTAGGCAGAACACTGTGTCTTTGGTGGTATGAACAAAGCAAGGATGGTTTTAATGGCAGAGAGTCTGCTCCCATGGATGATATTTACACTTGGACTTCTAGCAGCAAAGCAGTTCTAAGATTTTTTTCTTACGCGCAAGCAGAACCAGAGCTCTGAAAATTATTTTTTCCCTTTGAATGATGGTGATAAATTGCTGAAACTTTTCACATCTTCGTGGGGATCCTGGAGGGGTAATAGAGCAATTATGACTGGACTATGTTGTCAGTGCTCCTACCAGCTCAGGATTGTTCCCAGACGCACACAATGCTCTGTCCTAGCAATTCTCCATGTAAATCACTTGCAATGCAATGCTTTGGGGGCTTGCTTCCTCTCCCTTCCTGGTTTCAGTGTGTAAGGGCAGACCAGGACACGGGAAGGCAGGCAGGTAGGCAGGCAAGAGCAGGCCAGTTCCTCTGTGCAGTTGGGAACTGAGCCGTGCAGGTCTCCTTACTGCAGCACCAACAGAGGGATTGTGTGGGGACAAACGAAACCCCAAAAACTGGGGTCACATAAGAGGCCCCTGAGCTGATGTGCTGAGGAATAGGAGGTATGTTTGAGATGCCAGGTGCAGATGTGCCTGCCTGGGACCCAGCACCCTACAGCCAGCTCAGACTGTGCCAGAGGGCACTGACTAACCCTCTACTTCCCCCTGCCAGCTCCCAGTTTGGGAGCTGATGTGCTTAAATCCCATTGCAGTCTTTCTCGACAGTCCTGCAGGAGTCATATGGAGGGCCTGGCATCTTCTGGGTGCTCCGTGTGCTAGTTGTGCTGCCGAACAGCTCAGTCCTGTACGGTGCCACCAGTGCACGCTGCTGTGCACAGACTGCCTCCAGACACGTCACACATGGCAGTAGGGTGGCTGTGACATTCCACTTGCCCCTGAACCCTGTTAGCTTCCCTGTATAAAGTCTGTTTATTTAGGATTCGAACATGTCAGCAAGCAGCATGTGGCCTACAAAGAGCATTTGATAGCCAAATGCACTTCATACCTGAGGAAGCTTTTGTCTGATGCACAAGCTTTTTGCCTTTCTTAATATTATCCAAATATTTTTCATTAGTTAATTTTTAATACAGCTGTTTTATGTGCAGAACACAGTTATGTTTGTTCAGGTATGACTGCCATTTTGTTAGGTGGCAATTTTGCCTGAGTAAGAAGACCAAAGCAGGGTTTTAAAATGCACTCCTCATAAAAAATTAAAGAGCTATTCTTTATTTACATATTTACGCAACACTCAATCCATCGTGTAAAGCTTTCTCTGCCTTAAACCCAAATCTCCGGGGTGTACTCTGTGCCTGGGGAAATTGGATGGCTCAGAAAAATGATAAAGAGGTATCTGTCCATCCACCTATCTATCATTTTTTACACCGTACTCATTACCATGGTCTCTGAGCTCCTATTACACGTATGGAACATTTCCCATTTCGGTACAGAGCTGGTCAGCAGAGACAGCAAAGCCATCATTATTTTCTGAAGAGTGTGAGCCTGGGGAAGGACTGGCTGCTCACTCTGCAGTGGCCATTTGGAAGCAGCCAGTTTGTACAGAAGACAAATCCCTTTTATTAGCTGCCTGTGAAGTCCAGTTTGGCTTCTGGAAGACGCAGTTCAAATGGACTGTGTGCAGAGAATTAGCCTTAGGTATCAACATTGCTGCTCCCACATTCACTTCACATCACCTTGAGAGAGAGGCTACCTCTTCCTTGCCTTGCTGACAGCTGCTTACCAGGAGGCGGACTTCAACTCTGAAAAGGCATCAAAAGACCTGGCAACTTTAACTTAGATAGACTGTCCGAGAGACTCTTCAAATTAACAGAAATAGCAGCATTCCTCATTCTCTTCCATGTAACTGTTTGGCCACTTTCAGGCCACGTCACAACACATTTGTCTCATTGCTACCCTGGGGTCCACCTGTTTCTTTGCAGAATTCACTTATTGTCTTTTGACTTGTGCTTCAATTTCAGGTTCTGGAGGACGGCAGCTTTTTATTAGGTTGTATTCAGGGCCAGCCATTGTGGGGGCCTGATCCTTGACAAAGACCTGTGGGCATTCACCAGACAAATATTAGTTAACAATGATCATTACAAAGAATAAAGTAGCATCACCAGTCTGCAGCTCGCTTCAAGGCTGACTCTATTACAACTGCTATTGCCAGTGATTGTACCAGCACCATTAGAAACCCTGTTGGTCATTTGTTTTAATACTTTTCCCTCCTGTGCTAGAAGGAGAAGTTTCAAATCCGTCTTAGTTTGCCTACCAACTCTGTCAGACATACAGCAGCAGCCAGAGGAGCATCCTCTTTCCCCAGGAAGGCTGTTCCTGGGATGTAGCAGTGTGGCCAGTGCATAACACTGGGGTGTGGGTTCCAGGATCTAAATGGTGGATGAATGCTCCAAACAAATGCATTCTTCTTTTTCCCCCTTCCTGTGCCATAAAGCAGCAGAACAGCAGGGAGAGTGGTAGTTTTGCTCCTCTATTATTGGTAAAGGGCAAAGTGGTCTGTCGTAAATCACCAGCCCAAGAAGAAACACAGAGCCTAAATGCCCCTTCTCTACTGCAAGCATCCCTCTCACTCAAGCATCCCTCTCATCCTAGCCTGGCTCATGCTTTAGTCTGCTCCTGGATTTATTTTAGAAATAGAAGCAGACTTCATCAGTCAGTCATCAGGAGTGGCAGACGGCCTTCAGTTCATGAAATGAGTCCAAGACTAAAAGAGAAAATTGTGTTTTTGAAATAAATGTAGGATAAAAAATATAAATGATACAGGAAGAGCTGAACAAACCCTCAGGCCAGACTCAGAACAGGGCTTCACAGATCACCTTTATCTAAAATTGGATGGGTTTGATTCAGGCTTTCCTGTTCTTCTCTTACAGAAACCTTCTGGCACAACTACAGGCCCCCTGAGTAGAGCCAGGACAAAACTCAAAAAGGTATGATTAGTTTAACTTGAAATGCTTCATGGAAATGTTTCAAGTTTGACAGATTTGTGGTGGAAGTCTGCTTTTTTTTTCCTGGTGAGTTGTCGGGACCCTGGGCTTCTGGCCATAAATGCGGAATTCCTGCATACCTGGAATTCATTGCAACCTTGGAGAACCTTATTTTGGGACTGATGACTGACTGGTACCCCAAAAAGAGTCCATGGGACATAGTGCAGTACTTCAAACATTTTATTTCCCTCCCTTTTTTATTGTTGTTTTATAGAAGCAACAAAAATTAATTTTCTAATAATGTGCAATAGAAATGCATTTTCTTTTAAAGATTGCAGACCAGATTTTCACTTCGGTTCAACCAGCCTAACTCAATTGATACCTTTGATTTATGCCAGCCTAAGGAAGAAATTGGGCAATTTAAATTTTAACTTCCTCTCTTAGGAACAATCCTTTCATTCCTGAAATCTACAGATGAAGAATGAAACTCTAAAAAACCTGCTCAGTCTGGCCACTGCTTGACTGCAGGACTCTGACAGCAGCAGTCTTGCATTGCGGTAAAGAGGCAATTAAAAGTTTTACTATCCATTTTATCATCTCGGTTTTTACAATAAAGAGAGCTGTCATTGTTTTAGGATTATTTTACTTATGTCTATTCATTTTGTTTCATTGTCTTTACAAGTCTCACTCCCATTTCGTGCTGCTTTTGGTTCTGCCCTTTTCAACTCCTCACAGATGAGTGGGGAAGGAAGAGCAGACTGGCCAAAATATTGGGTAGGGAGAGAGTGTGGAAACTGAGCTTCCGTGACAACCTCTTACTTAATTTGGGAAGAATGAGAACAACCCCCTTTTTTCCCCCCCTCTCTATTTTTACAGTGCCTTTGCATCTTACAGGTACACTAGAGCATTGTTGCTTACATGATCAAGCTGTGCAGCAATACCCCTCACAGACTGTTTTTCATGGCCTTGGGAATGAAGGCAAAGGTACAGTCAGCATGCTGAGACCTAGCTGGAGAAGCAGAAGGGAAGTATTTTTAGTCTGGCATTTGGAGAAAAGTAAGGGAAAAAAGGCTGGCAATGGAGATAATGGGACGAGAAAAGACAGGAGATGGAAAGGCAAAAAGCAGAGGTACAAGCAGATAACAACATTTTAAAACTCACTTTCATACAATAGTGGAATTGTTAATGTTGGAAAAGGCCTCTAAGATCAGTGTGATAAATCTCTAACCCAGCATCACCATATTCACTGCTAAACTATGTCCCTAAGTGACACATCCATATACTTTTGGGGTGTTTTAAGCAGTTTTGGTAGTTTTGAACATCACAGTAAACAAACATTTGTATCATTAGATTCTTAATGCTTCGTAGTTCAGTGTATTTAGCTTTACACTTTATGCCTAAAAATTAGGGACAATCATGCTTGAACTTAGAGGGTTTTCCTTGCACAGACAAAGAAAATTTCCTGAAATAGTTTGTGGAGAGAGGGAGTATGGTATGTTTTCCAGGTGTCATGCAAGTTCAGAAGTCTTTCAATTTAAAAACACAGCTAAATACCGAAAATTTGTTCTGGGAATATTCATTTCAATTTATTAAAGAATTAGGGTCCAGCTGTGCTTACGTTCCACAACAGTTTGCTTTTGGGACATTTTTCATTTGCTTTTCCAGCAGTTTCTATATCAGAAACATTGTTTTAAATGTCACAGTTGTCAAATCAATGAACTAAAACAGTATCACATGGCTTAATTTGAACAAGTAATGCACTTGGAATTTCAGATTTGGAACAACAGGCTTCCTGATCTGTTCACTGTCCCTCAGCAGATGAAAACAGAGAAACCGGAGTAAAGTTAGGCTATGCCCTATCCTGCAGGGCTGTACATAAAAAGGAGGAGGGGAGGACATTGTGTTTGTGTTTAACCTGGAAGTACCCATCTACAATGGAAGTCCAAATCACAGGAAAAAACCCCTGTTTTGTCTATAACTAACTGTCTGTCTGTCCGTCTATTTATCTATCTTTATTTCTGTCATTGAAGCTTTTACCCTAAGTCCATCTAGGTTTCCATGGGTTTTGATTAGAGTTTAATGAGGTTCCTATTACTGCCCACAGGAAAAACAAACAAACAAAAACCAGCCAAACAACAAAACCAATAGGAAAAACTTTCACTGGCACCTAGAGGAGTAATGTTTTGTTTCTTTAGGCTGACAATCTAAACCACTACAGCAATCTATACCACTATAGAAAGCTTTTACACAGAGTTTATTTATTAGGACACTAAGAAGTAGCTCAGAATGGAGACACACAGCTGAGGTACCCATAACCATATCTACATCTGAAATCTAGGTAAACAGAGTTGGAGCCATGGCTGTGGGTTGTAGAGCAGATCTTCTCTCTCCAATTTCTCCCCTACCTAATCCAATGGCTTGTTGTTCCCTGTCTTTTCTTCTTCCCCCGTTTTGTTCACAGCCCTCCTACCCCCAACCCTTAGTGTTAACACAGCCATAAAGAGCACCAGAGAACTCTGAAACTTTTGGTTTGCATGCCCCAAAATTTATCAAGTCCTTCTCTAAGCTACTTTATTCTCCTTGCTGAGCATAGCACAATCCACCAAGGGCAACTCCAACCATAAGGAAGTATGGGATAGTGAGATTGGTGGCATGTTTTCAAAAAGGAATTTTTCTTCAGGGTTTTCTTCCATGCTACTGAATATGGATAAAATAGGAAAAAAAAGTATAAATACCTGGAAAATCAAACTATGGGATGGGATTTATTTTTTGGTCAAAGAACCACCTTTACCCATTCCTCTTGTTTAACCTTCACTATATAAGAGCAATATCAGCAAAAGAATTGTCTGGTTCCATAAGAAATACCTACTTTGTAGCCTGTCAGGTTTGGGGTTTTTTTTCCTGGTGAACATCAAACAAAAATAATGGACTAAGTGTGTTTACAGAGATGAATAGTTTTAAAAGAAGGATTTGAATTAAGATGATAAGGAAGAGATTACAGAACTGGTTTTTAAACTGCAAAGATTTGGATTTATTTTACTTATCTGCAGGCATCATAATCTTAAGTGTTCATGCTTTCAAGCTTTAGCTTGTAGACATTACAATTAGAAATTTATGTTCAAAAATAACGTGTCTGCCAGACATCCTGTAAGATATTTGCAATTGGAAATTTAAAAAAAGGTTGTGACACTATATGAGTATTTCTTAATTATGAGATGTTGGTGGAAGAGGTTCTTTCACTAAGGAAATGTAGAGAGTACACATTTTATTAGCAGTAACAAGCATATTCATTGCAGTCACAAAGTTTCTCTGCCTCACACTAGTCACAACTGAAGTTCATTCACCGAAGAGTCAAATTTGTATCTCATGACATGAAATAACTGAATAAAGCCATTCATCATATCAAATTGCATATTATCATTTTACCAAATTTTCCAAATCTTATCACCTACTTGCCTTACTGTAGTTACTTATTTATCATCATTAATCCCTTAGCAGGAACAGGGAATTTTCAGGCTGGCATAACACTACTACAGAAAGTCTCTTGCAAGCAAAAGCGGTGTGCTGTGGTGTGCCAGGTCTTTGTTCTGCTGACATAGCTCCACTGCACAGGGCTTGGGAGCTGCATGAGAGTTCACCATACTCAGAGGAAAAACAACCAAACCACTAAAAAGTGGATTTGATACAGGATATGGTGATAAGGCATTCTTTTTAATTCGAGGCAAAACTCCTGAAGCAGTGGAGAGAAAACACCATTATTTGAGTTGTATTTAGATTATGACTTAAATCTGTAAACATAAAATCATACCAAAGTGACAATCTGGCCAAAATTGACTTTTTCCATTTCTCTCTATGCTCTGTCTGCAGCTTCAATATTCCTTTAATTTACAAAAAAAAAAAAAAAAAAAAAAAAAAAAAAAAAAAAAAAAAAAAAAAAAAAAAAAAAAAAAAAC
>VWZN01017956.1:711988-770655 GCA_013396955.1 Regulus satrapa | reverse complement strand
CTTTCCTTTCCTTTCCTTTCCTTTCCTTTCCTTTCCTTTCCTTTCCTTTCCTTTCCTTTCCTGTTGATTTTTAAATGTGGTTTGCATGTTTTATTTGGGCTTTTTTTTTGTGTGTATGGTTTTTTTAAAATTGGGTTTTGTGGGGATTTTTTTTTGTTTGTTTGGTTTGGGGTTTTTTTTGTGTGTTTTGTTTTGTTGTGGTTGGGGTTTTTTTGCCTCAGGCCCGGTATGCCTCAGTCACGGCCAGAGCTTTCAGGGCTAGAAAGGTAAACCTGCCCCAAGAAAGGTAAACCAGAGGACAAACACAGGGTCTTCGGTGCCTGTGGGACAGTCACAAGGGGAAGAAGACACAGGTTCCTGCTGGTTAATAAAGTTTATTCACAACCTTAATTCTGGTTTATTAACTTTAGGTATAACAAGTTGTGCAGTAATTGTGGTTGTTAAGGGAGCACCAGGCAGTTTTTCCTAGAGGGTATCAGATTCTGTGTTATTATTATAGATGCATTAAATCTCCATTAAAAGGCTTTCTGTAAATGTTTCAAGGCTATGCCAGATAGAAGGGTACTTCATCTCAGTTTCCAAACGGGGTGTTATCTATTTTTAAAACTTGCAATAACAGTTACCTTATTTGTCTCCCCTCAAAAAAAATACGGTGGTTAACGAACGCCTTGGTTTTTTTTGAGAAAAGAAAAACATAAATTGAAATTCCGTGACTGCCATATCAGACGTTAGTAAATCTGGGTTCAAATGTGCACTCTCTATAGAGCCTGGCCACAGTCTTTCACAGCCTAGCAAAATAAGGAAACTACAGGATGGAAACTCAATGAGCCTAACTATTCTGTTTCCTTTTATTTTTTTTCTCCCTTTCGAATAAATCACACTCTTTTGAAGCTGCTGCTTTTCTTTTGCGGGCATAAACCCCTCATCTTTTAAAGTCTGTCTTTCAAGCTAATTGTTTCCACAGGCCAAGCAACTGGCAAAAGGCAGCTCCAGCCTATCTCTATATTGTCTCCCCAGGACTGTTTATAAGAGAAATACACGTTTATACAATAGACGCCACTGTTTAAAGGCTGGCTAGTGAAGGAATATTTTTAACGAGATTAGTTAATGAGTTTGTTCAGTGCCTCGAAGGAAGCGTTCAGTGCTGGCAGGGCAGAATTGCTGTGGTGGGGCCCTAAGCCAGCGGCAGGTATTGGATGGGCTCCCAAGGATTTCAGTGGTCTTTGAATGAAGGACTCAGCGACAGATAGAAGAAGTTGAAAAGTGCAAGCGGCAGCGTGGAGAAATAAAATGGAGAGCAGCAGGACAGATGCAAGCGAAGAGCAGTGATGTGTGAGCCTCCGGAGGTGCTATTTATGTTTGTGAGGAAGGTCTGTGCTATTAAGTTTCAATTTGACAGTATGTTTTAACAAACATTTTAGAGAAATGTGTTTGCAGGAAAGATTAGAGATACCCGTTGTGGTTGCTGCAGTGAAGCATCAAGTGAAGCACAGCGTCTTAAGGGAGACTGGAAAACTTGAAATTAGGAAGAAAAAAAAAAAAAAAAACAAAAGAATTGGGCAAAATTTTATGCTATTTTTGCAAAGGTAGAAGGGTGACTGGTATTGTTCCTGTGGGATTTCAGACCTATCTGAAACTAAATCTACCTGAGTTTCATGTATGTTTTTCAACCTGCTTTTTGCATTCCAGGAATTCTCAGTCCTTACAATTTTATATTTTTAAAAAACATTTTTATATTTAGTGATATCTAACTAGATGTTTTAGGATCCAGCTCCATCACTCTCCTGGCAGTGGTTTTCAGTCCTGCTGTTGAGGCCAATGTTCTGCTTGTGCTCTCAAAGCCAATATGATTACTCACCCAAGTAGGACCTAAATATGTGAATCAGCATGGTAAAATGTGTCCCAGAGTCTGTAAATGGAAACCGTTTGCTCCAATAGGCAGGGCTCTGTGTCTGGTTTAGCTCTCAGCTCCATTAATATGTCTATTACTTAAATTAGTGAGATAGCAGGCTTGCCCTGGAGTAACAACTTCCCCCTATCCCATTACAGGAGGCCTCCATGTCTTGTTTTTTAACCCCCATTCAGCAGCCTGTGCAATGTGGGATCATGCTGCTGGTGATATGGCCGCGACTTATTTCCAAGGAGCAGGATTTTCTAAATGTGTCCACTAGATAGCACAATAAACTTCCTTCTTTTCCTGTTGAAAAACTTTCTCTCCCACCCAAAGAGTCATTAGCCCTTCAGTCTCAGAGTAATGGTGCTTCAGAAGGAGATCAAAGTTTCTCAGATAAGTGTTCCTTTACACAATGTTACCGACACTCCACTTCGTAAACAGGCTTCCTTTTTATGGTTAAGAAGGACATATAAACATGCCAAGTGAGATGGATAGACTGCCATTGTTTTTCTTTTTCTTTTTCTCTTTGTATTTGTGTGTGTGTTAACTGCTCAATGAGTATCATGGTTGGGTTGCACTGATACCATTGAATGTGGTCTGCCTTTTGTGTAAACAGAGAGAGAAAAGAGAAGGGCAGGAAGGAATCCCAAGTTTAGATTTCTAACTGGAGTCGCTGCAACACCAGTCCCACTTTCTGCCACCATTGATTAAAAAACAGTCATGTGTCCTTCTGAAAGATGACAGAGACAGTAACACTCAAATCTGTGAGCTTGTGTGCCTGCTTGTATGGGCGTGTTAAGCCCAGGTTCTGCTTTAGGACCTCAGATGAGTAGTGCAAAACTTAAAAAATGAGGTTTCTGCCTCAGTAAAGGTGTCCAGACTGCCTCAAGTCCCCTTTAGCTTGAAACAAAGAAGAGCACAAGTCCCCTCTAAAGGCCTTTGAGAAAAGCTTGTCTCCCATAATGGACCTTATAGAGAGAATGGCCCCTGCCATAGGCCAAGGAGGGCCAGCTAGAAATAGCTGATAGGAAACTCAGGAGGTGGATGGGAATTTTCCTGGTGAAGCAGCATGAATACTTTCTGTAAAAGATGTTGTGCAGGACATATTTTATTCAGTGACAAAACCTGAATACAAATTTGTGGCTTTACTCTACTTAAAATTATGTGAAATCTGAAACTGACATGCCCCCATTCTTGCTCCTTGGGGTAATACGAGCTTAAAAATGTAGATTCAGCTTTTTCAGATGGAGAAAAACAGGTACTGTGGCCTCTGCTCATATCTTGTCTTCTAGTAAACTAATCATTGCCCTCTCTTGTAGTTTGGTTACCTGCTATGCTTCAGGTAACAATGAACCAAGATGTATGTTCTCTGTCATGCATTGCCAAATGCCATAGAAAAGGTATTAAAAGAGGAAAATTAAAAAAAAAAAAAACAAAAAACCCACAACTGGCAGGCTGTTTTGAGGCCTCCCAGTGAGATTGCTGCCTTTCTACCCAAACTTCAGGCTCCTTAGGGCAAGGACCAGGACTGTGTGGCTGCCATAAGCAGTGCCATTGCAGTGTGATCCCCCAGCACATTCATGGAAGGTGCAAAGCATCTGCTTGCACCTCCCGTTTTGAACCGGGGGACTGAGATTTCTGGATCCCTGACTTAAGAAGGTGATGACAAGGCCCATCTTATCTTTCATGTTTCAGAGCTAACTATAGGAGTGTAACGTGTGCCTTTTAAAACAGGTGACACAAGGGATTTTCTATGACAATCCTTCAAACTAAAGCAAAAACCCTCTGTTCGTGGGTTGAAAACACTCTTAATCATGGTGCACAGACTCCCTCTGACATGAACATGCTCCTTCTCTCTTGATTAGACATCCCTGAGGGTAATCGTTACAGTAATGGCATCTGGAAACCTCAGCTATGGGTTTGGGCATCAGCCTTCTCTCCATTTCACAAATACAGGCAAAACCAAACCAAACCAAAAGATGAGGAAGAAACAGTGAATATAAACAGATCTTGTACCTTGCCATACTTTGGGAAGCCCAAGTTGAAAGTGAGACAGTTGTGGGCAGGGGGCTTGGCTCAGTGGAGGCTTAGTCACTGCTCTGGTTTTGTAATAATTCAGTGCAGAGAGTGCTGCAGAGAGATGTGAAGGAGAGCTCTGGAACAATCTGCAGGTGACCGTGGAGAAATCTAACCTGAAGAGCCCTGTGGGTGTTATTTCAGATGGCTGTTTATAACAGAGCATTTCTTACTTTTCCGTATTCTTTAAGGAAAATAATTGCATATTTCCTTTATGCTGGAAGAACGGTGGTATAGCCAACCACGCCAAAAGCCTCCTAAAAAACCTGTTTTCTTCTTTTCTTTTTCCTATCCTTTTGTAGCCACAGGCAAGACTGCCTCACATCTCATCTTTTAAGTGCTACAACCGATCCATTAAATGTCTTCTCATGGACATTTTTTTCAGCTCCGAGGAGTAGAGTTGCTGAGTGAGAAAGGCATGAGCCGGGCTCTTGCTGCTGGGACTTCCTCCAGACCAGCTTGCAGTCCTAAGAAAAATGAGTCGGATGGTCTCAGCTTTGTCCCCAATGAGCAGCAGCAGTAGATCACTTTGCAAAAATGAGCCACGCGTAATTTGGCACCATTGACAGAAGACTCACTTGCAGCAGCTCAGGGCCTTGCAGGCTTGAGATAATGTGCTGCTAAAATCACCTCTTGACCCTAGCCCAGGAGGTTCCTCCAGGTCACAAGGGAAGAGGGGGGTAGCAGGCCACTCTGAGATACCTTGATAAATGTACAAGCCCCTACACGTCAGCCTGGCACGCCTGCACCAGTGTGAGCAGCTCTGTTTATCACGGGAAGAAGAATATGTTTCCTGGGTTGTGTTAGAGGACTCCAGACTTCTCATTTCGGCTGCCTCCTCCTTTTTTCCCTCCAGTGCAGTGAGCCCACTGAAGTGAACTGGTGGCCCTGACGGAGTGCAGAAGCAGGCTGCATGCATCTCCTAGTGTTGGAACTGGCAGAGAAAATCGGACACTGGGACAAACAACCATAAATCAGGACTGTCCTGATTAAATCAGGCATGGCTGGCAAGTAAGTTATTAGCCGCCTGTGAAACTAATTGTGNACGATTCAGAATCATAATAAAGTCTGTCTTCTCTATTCCCTTGCACAAAAGCTCTTATATTCTTCTATTCTCCTCTAGACAATTACTCCCAGCAGGCAGGGTCACTTAGGATGAGCACTATTGCATTTAAAGTTCATCTACTGAAGGGGGGAAAAAGGCAGAGAAATAAGAAAAAAAAAATTCTTCCCATTAATGTGTGAAAAAATGGCAGGTTTAAAATGGGTTAGAAATTCAGGTTAAAGCAAAAAAAAAAAAAAAAGTCACATGACATTGGCAGGAAAAAAGGTTTTATTCAGTGGCATTGTTTGACTGAAAACTTCCTTCACAATAACACCAATGCCAGGATAAAAACCCCCAGTGTTTATTTGATGCCTGGATGGGGCAACTGTTATGAGCAGCTAGAAAAAAAAGGATGTTTTGAAATATGTCAGAAGAAGAAAGGGCCTAATCCTGCTTTGGTGGAAGCCCTTCACCAACACCTGTGTTGACTGGCAGGCCATGTTGCACTGGACACTGGGAGAGCTGGGCAGGAGCTTGCAGGGTGACCCCCTGTGCAGGCTGCAGTGAGAAAAGTGTGTGGTTTGGCCAGCTAAAACTGTCTGCTGTCAGGAGTTTTCTCAGTCACTCAAGCCAGGGGCAGGTGTGGTGCTGTACTGGTTGTAATGGCTTAAGAGTAGGAGCTGAGCAGGGTTTGTGGAGAGGTTGTTACTGGACTGAGAAACAGCTGAAAAACCAGACAGGATTTTGAGTGAACATACCCTTCTTCATGTCTGAAAAGGAATCAGAATATCTTACCTTGAAGTCTGTAGCTTGGCTTAGCCTCAAAGAAGATTTTTGAGACCCAAACTCTGGTTTTTTTCCCCCAAAATACTTAGGCTAGCATTAAGTGTTACCTCTCTTCGTACCCTTCTAACTACCATGATGACTACTCATCTGAAAAACACTACCCATAAGACAGAATTTACCTGCATATATAATTTGTGGAATTTTAAGATGCTTCCCTCATCAGAATATTAATTGCCATGGCTGAAGCCCCTGCAATGGGCCACTATTGGAGATGAGACTCTTCCAGCATTTGGTTTGAATCCCTGTAGCCTCAGATACTTTATGCCCCCTATTTTAGCTTTTTGCCACTTTTTTTTTCTTGTCTTGTATCTATCTAGTCTGCCTTCCTATTGCTGTTCATTTTTTTCCCCAAGTTATATTTTAGCTGTAACAGTGGAGAGAAAATGACATGCATTAGCTAATAACAATATGACTGCACCATGAGTTTGGGAGAGATGGAAGGAAAAAACAAATCACTCATGTTTCAAGAGTCAAACCCCATCCTCTCAGCTTCCACAGTAATACCTCTGGCTTCCTGTTTGCAAACCAGAAATGTTTATTTACAATGTCTTTCTAGACAGCTTTTCAATGTATAATGCTCATGTCATTACATAATGGGTCATAAATGATGTTGGTTGTCATAGAAAAACACAAAGTCATCAAATATTTTCTTGGTTTTTTGTTTGCCTTTTGTGGCAGGATTCAGAGTTGTCTACAGTTGGGAAAAAGGTAAATCATCATCCTTCCAGTAATTTCAGCCCTGGTGTATTCAGCCTGTCAGGAGTTTATGAGTGAGGTGATCCTGATGCTGAACATTCTGGTTATATTTTTTCTCAGTGGCCCTGCTGTTTTAGGCAGCTCATCAGCTGTGTGCCCCAAGAAAGTCAGGAAAAGGCTTGCTTGACCTGGTTTTGTTAGCAGAATTGAAAGACTACAATAGAAATATGAAATACAAAATCCATAACGCTTTTTTGGTGGGTTTTTTACTTGTTTTTAGGGTTTTGGTTTGTTTTTTTTTTTTTTTTTTGTTTTGTTTTGTTTTGTTTTGTTTTGTTTTGTTTTGTTTTGTTTTGTTTTGTTTTGTTTTGTTTTGTTTTGTTTTGTTTTGTTTTGTTTTGTTTGTTTGGGTTTTTTTGGTGTGGGGTTTTTTGGGTTTTTTTCATATATAAGGCTATGTACTGAACTAGATCCTGAAAGTTCCTACTATAACTCACAACAGTGGTTGCTGAAGGTATTTGTGCATTTTTCTGATCTAAACTGTAGGGACATTATATGAGTGCAATTTTCTTTGCAGTGTTGAGATGAAGCTGCCTGATCTGGTTTCCCTGTAGCTATCATGGGGACCAGAGAGATGTACATAATATGCCCAGAGGATGCTGTCCTTATTCCTGAGTTAAACTAAGACCCAGCTCTCTCCTAGACTTTGAGCTCTGCTGAGTCCCCATGCCCTCTTTTTGTAGGAGCTTCAAATGGCAGGATAACAAATTGTTCCTGGTCTCAGAAACCTGTGAGGAGAAGGAAAAGAGCCTTTAATAACAGCCCAAGATACTGAGTTGAAAATTTTCCTGTGTTTACAGCAGTGTGTATTGGATACAACACCCCTGAAGCTGGTGGTGAAGCTGCTCTTCTTCCCTCTGGACAAATCAATTCCTATCTATAAAAATAACTGAATTAGAAAAGAAGTAAAGTTACCATTTATAAAATAAATGTGTTTATTTGGTAAAAACTGTATCCTGTGTATTAACTTTATTGATACCAGCTCTACCTAAATTCTTCTTGATCTTATTAAGGAAAAGGCAAAAAGATTTGCATACTTTGGCTAAATCAGGGGACTTCTTTATTCTCTTTGCCACAATAATTACAAATAAACCACTATCAGGATACAAGGCATTGACAAAATATGTCCATACAAAAGACACACAGAACTTTTCACTTTTCACTTTTTTTTATTATTTGGAAGGGCACTGAGAGTCGTTTCTGAGCTGCCTGAAATAGATGAGCCTCTGGGATCAGAAATGCAACTCCATTAATGTCAGACAATCTCAATCTTTTGTACATGCCACCTAGAGAGCTTATGGGTACCTATGCAGAAAGAAGAGGGTTTCATGACTAATTCTTATCAGCACCAGAGGTTATTTTCTGTGGTCCTCTGCATCAATGCACTGTAGGGTGTTGGTGAGCACCTGATAAAATTTCCAGCCACACACAAGGAGATGCTGAACTAATAAACTGTTCTTTTAGTGAATTGCAGAGACCAAAGGCTTTATCTTCCCCTCTGAGGAAATATACAGCTGTCAGAAGTAATATTGCTGAAAAAGTTTTCAGTTACTATGCAAGGTCAGATTACCTGCATCTTTTGTTATCTGGGTGGGTGATGAAAAGTAATTGAGATCTATCAAAAGTGAGGCCTCAATTCAGCGAGGTGGCTAAGCAGGTAGCTGGCTTTGCTGGAACTCTCTGCCTGCTTTCAGCCAGCCGTGTGCTTTAGCAGACTGCTGAATTTGAAGCTAAATGATAAGTAAAGTTATTGAATGCTGTCTTGGCACTTAGATACTCACACTTGTAACCAGAAATTTTAAATTATGTCAATATTATGCACAAGAGTAGGATATGTGTGTGTTGGTGGGAAAGGAGAAAAACAATGTGTGTAGAAGAGCATTAGGAGCAAACATTCCTTTATATGCATTTTGCACATGTACGTTGCATTTGTGTACTGTCTGAAGAAGCCTTCAGAGAAGTACATTGCATGAAACCTCTACCCATCCTCTATGATGAATTTTTATTGCATAGCTCCCACTGTGTTAGAAAAAAACCCCAAATAAATCTAAAAGTACCAGCTCTGCTATGAGTTCCAAATACAGTTCTCATTTCAGGATCCTGGCATGCACTTGTAAAACATTTAAATACCTATTGGTGGATAAGAAAATCAATATACTTGTGAGGTGACTAAGTAACAAAATATATTAGAATTGATGTTACAATTAGGAAAAAAAGAAATAAATTGTTTTTCTGCTCATTAATATTTGGATAAATATTTATGAATGTATAAAACAAGCAAGCACTGCCAACACTAGATCTTTATTATGCCAGGCATGGGAATAATTCAAGCATTTAGGCAGCTGCAGGTTGAACTTAACCCCACTGGCTGTTCAGCTGAGTTTGATCTGGCCCCAGGAAGACATTGCTTTGGAGGTGGCTTAGGTTGTGTGGTTTCTGTGCAGTTTTTGTTTGGAAGAAAAGGAGTGAGACAGTCTGCAGGTAACAGGCTCCTGACAGTGAGCTGTGTTTGCCTTGACAGATGTGTGCTGGGCAGAGCGATGCTCAGGGTGAAGTTGTCTGCTTCCTAACGGAGGGGTCAGGCGGATAGGAAGGATTTGCAGGATTTTTGTTTTCAGTGTTGGCCAGGGAGTTATTTTCAGCTTGGAAGCAGTGGTAGGCACTCCCTTAGGACAGGTTTTCTGCTGGGGTCTCATTTTTGTCCCTTCTGTTTCTCATTAAAGCCCTCAGATCCAGGCCCCTCAGTGCACATGGTGCATATGAACCCTTCTGCCCAGGGCTGTGTGCGAGCCTGCTCACTCCTTGTGCAGGCTGGTATGGTCATCTTTTCTCAGAGGGTGAACCCTGCTTGTCCTCCTCCTGCACAGGCAAGCTGGAAACTCTGCTGTTCAGCGAGGTGGCTTTTGTGGGCTATTAAAGAAGGACTATTTATACAGAGCTGTCCTGGATGTGTGTAGCTGTAAGAAGAGAAGGATCATGAAGAACTGGAGTGATCTGACCACACCCATAGCCATTTCTCTTTTCTTTCTGGTGAGTGAGAGCCTGATGTTCACCTTTTTTTTTTTTTTTTTTAAAAAAAAGGAAAGAAGAAAAAAGAGTGGTGGCTTCATTATGTTTGGGTGATTCTGTAACCCTTGTCTCTAGTTCAGGATGTGAACAATAGGTGTTTTGGAACCTGAGGAGAAAACCGGCTGGATGACGTGGCTCAAAATGTAATTTTGCAGGGGCACGCATCAATAATGCGACTACGCCGCTGTGCGGATATTACGCAGTCAGCCTTAATACGCTCCTATGGCATCCGGATTGACAAGACAGACCATGATGGCTCCAAAGGGTCAATAAAACATGCGCCATGAAGGACTTACACAATAGACAGTAATGGCTTCTTTGGAGCTGTTACGGTCTATTGGGTCAATAATAATCCACTTTTTAAAGAGTGCCAAAATATGAATTTACACAACAGGCCGTAATGGCTCCTGATCTATCAGATAAATGATATGAATTATCAGCATTAGAGCCCACACTGCAGTGCACGTTTACCTATTAGGGTGGATAGAATAAATATTATATGCTTCAAAATATACTTTCATATTCAAAGGTCTGATTTCGTAAAATCATCCATGGGGGAAAAACAAAGGGAAAAGCCTGAACTCCAATCATTAAACCTGTAAAATAAATGGCATAGATCAGGGTCTGACAAAAAAACCCCAAAACCTGAGACTGTCTCTAGAAGGTTATTCTAAGTTTTCACCCTATATTATTTTAAATAAATATTGCAGCAGCATTTTCTGTGCCTATTTAATTTTTTAGTTATTTATTTTCCTGCTCAGGTTTGTGTGTGAACATTTTCCCATATGGATAAACTTTTCTATGCAATTGTACCTTTTCTCCTGTATTAAGAGTTAGTTACCTGAGTAATGGTTTGCAGGATCCAGACTGCATGTTATACAAACAGGCTTGGTCTGAATATACGCATTCAAGAACAAAAATCTGTTTAAATAACATATGTTCTGTGTGTGGCCACCTATCTGTTTCTATCAAGGAAGATAAAAGTCCTTGTCTACACTGTTTTAGCTGCACAATCAAGACAGAAACCCTCAACTGATGTTTGCCAGCAGGTGGTGACACACAGCAACAAGCTCCAATGGCAGCAACATTTCCCTGTAAAACTTGGAGAAAATCCAGGCTTCAGGAAAATGAAATATGCCTTCAGTTTGGGAAGAAATAATGATGAATGTCCATCAGCAACACATGCGATGGTTTAGTCTTGTTGCATGGCAAGAAGAAGTATGTTCTGTCCGCAGCAGGTCGAAAGTTTTCCTTGCTGTTTCTCTGCATTTCCTTCTTGTTATTATGAAACATTTGGCTTGGCTATGAAATATATTTTTAATTAAAAGATAGGAAAATCATAGTAAGACAGCAGCAGCAGAGAGCTGCTAGAAAACCTCCTGTCTTAGCTCTCATAATAAACATAACGCAAAGGATTGGTTCACACAAGCTCTGAAGTGTTGTAGTGAGAATATGTATGCAGTGACTTGTCCAAGTCCTTTTAAGGAGAAGTGTAAATAGTATTTTCTGCTTGTCTGTGATTTCCCCATGCTATTTAAAACTTGGTGTGTTTCCCTTCCTGGCCTCACACCCAGGTAAACTTGTTTGAAAGACCTGCTGCTCATACTAATCGCCGCCACTGAGTTTGTAGTAGCTTAGTGGGCAAATAATTCTTCTGTAATAGACAAGATAAAAAATTAGTACAGAATAGTGGCTGGATCTGTCACCTTTGGTTTCTATCATCCTGTACTTTCCAGGCATTTAGAATTCCTTGGATTTCATGCATGCATTTTGTACACATTACTCTACCTTAAGCAACATGCTCTTGAAAAGAAATTGGGGTGCTCACAGCATTTGACGTGCAATAACTTAACAGAAGAAAATACAAGTTTCATCCTGCTTAACAGGGAGCTGAGAACAGGATGGAAAATATAAAAAATACTGAGAATTTTTCCACCTTTGCAGTGTCTGTTTCCTGCAAGTATCTACCGTCTACAATATTGACTGGTTTATCAGGCAGCAGGTATCTCTATCAGTCTATCTTGAATTGTCATCCAACAGGAGATTAAATGCTGCCTGCCTCCTTCTTGTGATTTTCAGTCTTCACATCGCAAAGTTTTCAATCAAATTTCGGTGGTGTACATTTAGCTTAGAGAACTCGTGGTACTTATCTTCCCAAAGCAGGTGATTTAGACCATGTTTACCTTGTACAGTTCCAAGATATCTTTCGGCAAACCTGTCCACGTCTCAGGCCTTGAAATGATTCCTAAGTTAAGGTCTTTTTTTTAGTTTTTTTTTTTTTTTTTCCCCTTTCTCTGTTTCCCTTTCTCTGTCCCTCCACCAGCAGGCTACCAGCCAAACAACACAATAACAGCACAGGTCCTGAAGAACAGACACATGCCAGTTTTCGGAAGTTATATCAATGTGGCAGCTTTCTGTTGCTAGATTTTTTAAAAACAAAAGCAATATGGTGCCTTACACCCTTGTTCTGAGAAGCTCCCTCCTTAGTAATCCCTTCAGTGCACTTATCACAGTGTGGTTTCACCCCATGAATCTGCTTGAACCCAGGAGGATGTTAGCTGGGTGCTCATCTTGGTTTGCATCAGATACCTGAGGAAGTTGTGGGCTGGGAGGTATCCTGTAAAATAAACTACAACTCCATTTGTAAGGAATCCAGTGTGAGCAAGCTGACACAGAAAAAAGGGCTTCTCTGCCAATTAGCATATTTTCTGCAAAGGATTTTGATAAACAGAGTAACTAGAATTTGAATAAACATAAACTTGAGACTAAAAAAGGCTAGAAAGGCAATTCAAAACAATCACAAATGCCAGACTAGATTTTTGTGGTTTATTCTCCATGCAAAAGAGCTAGAATATAGTATAACTAAGAGTAATTCTGCTAAGGTAAAGGAATGAAGAATTATAAATTATAGTTAGAGCCCTAATTGGTCTCCCACCACCTCATACTTTGAAAAAACTGGTATACAGCAGTCAGGGCGAGGTCTGGGAGCAAAATCTGTCCACCTATTCTGGCCGCTTAGAACTGCATAAAAAAATGGTAGAGGGGTAAAATGCCCCACAGACCAGTATAGCCCATGTTTCTGTCTGCAAAGGCAATTGAGAGTGCAAATATTGTTCCAGAAGGTCTGAGGTTGCCTTTCAAGGGCTTTCTGTGGGAGTGAAAAGAGCGTGTTCACAATTTTTGGTATGGGGCTGCTCAATAGGTGCTCCCAGACACCCTGGCAGCACCGTGAGCTAGGGACTGGCACTTGGGATGGACAAATCTCCACAGCATGACACAGCCTGGCTCCATCTGAGTGCTCACCCTACGGGTGGGATGAATGTGAAATGTGCAATTCTGGATGCAGTCTTTATGAACAGGGCAGGAGTTTAATCCTGAACTCTTTCTTATTCTAGAAGACCCAAGAGACTTTTACAGTAATTTGATGCCAGCTGGGAAGAGGCAAACACCTCCCAAGTCAGTGCTTTGGCCAACAGCCTGATGAGAACAGAGGGTTCCCATCAGGCAAGAGAAATATTCCAGAGGGTGATATCCACTAGAGTTCATCTGCTTCATGCTGTCAGGGCAGCGTGAAAGAGAGTGAAGTGACAGGCGAGTTGGCCCAGCTGCTTCTTCATGAATATCTGAGATTCTTGCCTAGTGTATGTGGAAACTGTATGAACACATCAAAGAGGAAAAGACACTGAAAATTGAAAGGCAGTGCCTAGATGATTTTCAAAAGACTGACTTTGGCTCAATCTAATTCACTTCCTCCATATGTGAAATGGACTAGATTAAGATGGTAGGAGTGAAAGAAAATTGCTTTGTTGTTTAATGTGGGAATTAATTTTTTCTAAATTTCTTGTCTGCATTTTTTCTTCCTTCCCTTTCCACAAGTACAAGCAAGCAAAAGTGCCTGGGCCAGGCTGCAGGGAGAGGATTATGGTACAGTCCCACTTAGACATCTAAGTTTGGCTGAACTCTGCTCAGGGGTACCTTGTTGGCAGGGGTCCATGGAAGGGGTGAATGAGTGTTAAATACTGATGTTTATGACTGCATCAGCTCAAGAGAGAGGACAAGGTGTGAGGTGATACACAAGAAGTAGATTACCACCACTTTTAAAAGTACTGCCTCCCCTTGTCTGAAAGCTTCTCCTTACTGAATCAAAGCCCTGCTGGCAGGATTGTAACCTCTGAGTTTGGTGCAGACATTCCCACCTCTGGGAAGTGGTGCAGACATTTTTGGTTCCAAAAGCCCAAAATATATGATTGCAGCAAAATAAAATAAATTCTTTGTCACCCAGTGCTCTCACCTGTTAATGTTACAGAAGCAGAGCCCAGGGCATTGGAGACACTCCCTCCGTCAGATGATATGGATGGTTTATGCAAGATAGAGCTGGGGGAAGCAATGGGCCACAGGGAAGGGCTTGGGAGGGGAAATGAAGATAGAGCAGGTTCTGCGCATTGGGAAAGGTCTGCTGTGGACTGGCACAGAAGACAAAAGGTGACAGATATCAAGAGTGGAGTAATAGTGCAGGTTATGCATGCATATCATGCATGAAAGAGGCAAATTTGGACATTTTTGAGTGTTTGCTGGGCAACCTTGTCTTATTTTGATATTTGTATACGTGTATGAAGGGAATGAAGAGGATGTAAAATTGCTATGTAGGTTGATGTTCTAGCACTATCAATCGCATAGAGGAATATTGGATAGAAAGGATACCCTTTTAATTTGCTTAGACCAGAAGATGGATGTGATTTCTACTGTTAAGATGTGTCTAAGAGCAAAAAGTTCAAGAAATCTGTGAACTGGGGTACTGGGTTGTTTTGTTTTTTTCCTTTCCTGCTCATTCTCTATGCTAAAGTAAACAGGATGTTTCTCATATAAGCAGAAATATTGTGATTCCAAATTTAGTTCTTACTAGTAGTATTATTACTAAAGTCTTCAAGCTCAAACCATGGAAATCCCAGGATTATTTCCATTTCAAGTCCCATCAAAATCCTAACAAATGCTAAAAGTTTCCCTGCTGCAACTGAACACATTGGACATTTGAGGGACACAGGGATTGCACTGATTCCTTGGAACTACAAACCCTCAGCTCAGATGCAAGTGCCAAAGAGAAATGCTGAGAGAGGGAGGAAGAGAGGGAGGGAAGGAAAGGCATGAGCCCTACTGTGCAGAGCCTGCAGTAAGGACCAACAGTTTGTACCAGCTTTTCTAAATTTTGAATGAAAGGAACATATTTAGCAGGCTATGTTTTATTCGTGTTGAATCCTGCACTTGAATCCTCTGGTGCTTCAGGAAATGCATTTGATGGTGGCTGAGGTATTTCAGTTTGACAAATAAACTAAGCTGTGGTTACTTTCTCAGTATGTTTTGTGTCATGGTGCTAATTTCCCATTCACTTGATTGGGATGCAATGATTTCACGACAATGTCAGCGCAGGTCTATGGAAAAGACATTATGGTGTCAAAATGAAATGAAACAATGTTAATTTGTCTATGGAAACAGTGTTCCACTGCCAAATTGAAACATAACCCTCAGCTCAGCCACCTTGAGACTTGGCACTCCTGTGCAGTCTAAGGACCCTGCCACACTGGGTGATTTTACAGCGGTGCACTGGGAAACTACAAATCTGGATTAAATATTAGAGGAGGTAAGACAATTTGTTTTGTTCTCTGAAACCACAGATGTATAGCATTTACTAGTGCAACAAGGGCCTTCCACATGTGCTGCAGTACCTAAAGCCCAGGGAGAGAGTGGGAATTGAGGGAAGAAAAAGCACTTTTGCAACATTTCCTCAGATTTCTTTTGGCTTCCATTGGCTCTCAGCACATCTCATTCCTAGTATTATATTAATGGATCTTTTTTAGGCAGAAAATATTATTAGATTATACAATGTTCAGAGCACCTAACCAACATCTGGGACACTGGAGCTCAAATTAGGCAGTACTCTAAATCCAGTTTGGGTTTTAATTTGAACAGGATGTTGCATTTCTAGTAAAACAAAAATTTGAATCTAAACCAGAATCCAAAGTGTAAGGAATACAATAGTGAAAAAAGAATAATAAGCAAGCCAAAATCAAAAGACAAGGGCTGAGAGAGGAAAGAAACAATATGTAAAGGGGCATAGAAAATATAAATAAATATTTTCTCTGTTGTTAGAAGTCTATGGAGTGATAGAATCTACTTATCAATCACAGTTTGTCTTTTGTTTTATGTTCCTGGACAGTATGACCACCTTTGAAAAAGGGTGATCTTTGATCTCCTGCCCTGGGGTGAGCACCAGCAGATGTTCTTTTGTTCTTCTCTCCATATTCAATGTCCCGCACCTCCTAAAGCTGAAGTGTGCTCCCCAAAACTGACAGGTGTTTCTCTGTTTGATTGCAAAAAGATGGATTTAGGCTAAATGTGACCTGAAACCTTCAAAGTGGAAGGGCCTCCCAGCATGCTTGCGAACTGGTGGGAGGGAAGGCTGTTGCAACATCTGTGCTTCTGAGAATATTAGCAAATCACGCACAGATGTCAAGAAGAAATAGGCTTGGCCAGTCTATTAGGAGGGACTCTAGCACCCTCTTTCATCCTGTCTGAATTTCTGGGGTGATTCTCTCTCCTGAGTTTCTCAATGATTTTTTTTTCCCCCCTTATTTGTGAGATGGGTGCAATGGCACTTCCCTGCCTTTTAGAGACATTAGGGGGAAGAAATAAATCACAGGTTTTGTGGTGCCTGAGCAGTACTATAAGACAGTCATGTGAGTACATATGGCATCATGAGCTGGGCTGGGTGGAAAGGCTAATCACATGAGCACTATATCTTAAGGAAGCCAATCTTTTCTTTACCTGTTCCTCAGCTGGCATAAAAATCTGACACTGGCTAATGAAAGCAATAAAGCTATCCAACCTTATTGATGGCTATGGAGATTTCTTGGATGTGAGGAGCTCTGAGTTCCCCTCTTGTATATTGATAAAGTTGTCTCTGGGCTGTGCATTTCTAGATATTCACTGTACTTGCGAAATGGTGGGAGGGAAGTGTCAGAGCCACAGGCCCTCCTGAGAGTTCAATTATTGCTTCAATCTTACTATGTGAGCATTGCACATTCCTGCATAAAGGTCCTTCTTCTTTACATTATTCCTCAAGTAGGAAGCATGAATTTGTTGGATCTGGTGGATATGGTCATGCCAGCCATTTCCTGGAAGATGCCAGGTCCTCTCAACTTTGAGAGGCAGATTAGTGTTCATAAAAATAAGTGTTCATACAAATATTTAATGCTCAGTTTTCTTGCACAGGCTTTCATGCATCGAACTATGGCTGGTATTGTTGCCCCAGGGCAGGATGACAGGAGAATCCTCCCCCATCCTACATCACTTGGACCCCCATCTCTCTCCAAGTGGTATCCATCAAATCACTGTTGAGAGCTCCCTGTAACTTCTCTATGAGTTGCATGCTGCTCCAGTCACAATTTTTCACAGAGATTCCCAGACTATCTGAAAGCCTAGGAGGAAGCTTTTGGCTCTTCAGGCACCATTTACACATTGTCTTGAAGCAGTTCATGTTGCACTATTTATAATTGTTAAGATGTGCAATACACAGCTGCAATGTGCAATCCAACTTCAAATTTATTGGGAAGAACTTCAATATGAAATATTGCAGACCTCCCAGCTTGTTTCAAACAGCTAAGAAAAAATAATTGAGATATCCTGCTAATACAGGTTGGGATTAAAATATGGGAATCATTTGTGCTAAATGACAAGGCAAATTCACCACATTTTAAGGGTGCTTTATTCAATGTGAGGCGCACCCTCAAATTTATTTTTTGTTAAAAGACAGGAGGATTTCTTCCTTTCCAAGGTTTTTTTTTTCTCTCTCTCTCTCCCCACCAAACACATACATTATTGGGTGAACACACACACAAGCACACGCCTTCTCTTTCTCTGGGTGTAAAGCATGGTGGACATCTGGTTTCCAGGCTCAGTCTTCACCCCCAGAGACAAAGAACAACATCATTGTTTGAATATGTTCTTTAGAGGTTGACATTTGGGGAATTCATCTGCTATCCTCCAACAAGTGAGACTATTCCAACACTTTTGTGCCCTGTGTAAACCGCAGATTAATTGCACAAATTATATGAATTATCCTAAAATTTTGGGGTAATGTTTGCCCTGTCAACACTGTAATTGAGACAACTGGGCACGTGAAAAGCCTGCATGTGGCAAGCAACAATCCATTATACGGATGGGGAGGCAATTTGCATCTACCTCTGCTTAGAATAAGTACTGCAAGGACTGTAGTCTGCAAGTAGAATAGGTAATGTGGTACTTTGTTCAAAACAAACAAACAAAAAAAGCAAAGGGATATAGTCTTTCACGATACTATGTAATATGGAGGGTGTGTAGCTGTCTTCCAAATGCCAGGTGGACTTCCAGTGTGTGTGTGGTAGTAGGGGAAAATATTAAAGTTACAGATTTTAGTGTTTCAGCAAATAAAACTCTTTGCTGCTTATGAAATCAAGTGCAGTAGCAAGAGGAGAAAAAAACAAAAAACAACCTTTTAATGGATTTGTGTCCACATCAGCTGAACTCTACTGTCTGTGGTTTGGACCAAGGGTGTAACCCACTGGTCAAACCTGCTTTGTCATGTTGAAGAGGTATTAGGGCAATATCTGGATTTGTGATGGAAGACATCAGATCAATGACTCAGAGTATTCCTTTACATCAACAAACAGAAGCAAAATATCTGTAACAGTAATGTCTTAGAGGTTGTGTTTGAAGTGCTGAGAACTGCAAACATTTAGGATTTGCAGGCAATCACATCCCTTCTCCTTCCAGTGAGATGGAAACCAGAACAAAGGCTGATACCCACTTGAGCTCAGAGGCTTCCAAGGAAGCTGCAGTTCTCACTTCACATAAGCATGGTGAGGCATTGTGTTAGCAATCCCTACTTGCTTTGAAGTAAGGGCATATCCAGACACTGAGGCTGATTTAGTAATGAAATATGCCATTGTTATTTAATTTTTTTTTTTCCTTTCCCAGAGACCCCTAAATAATCTAGTATTTCCAGCAAGACTTAAATATGGACAAGAGGATTTTAATGTAAGTTTATTTCTGGACCTCCCAAAAATGTCATTCAGAATTTTCCAAGTCTGTATAAGGGCTCAGTGTCACTGGAATGGGCTTGTTACCAAAGGTAGAGGGGTGTTGATAGTTATTCAATGCAATTTGTATAAATTAGGCGTTTGGGGAATCAGTACAGTCGCTGACTCAGGGCGAGAATTCACTTCTGTGAGATACTTGAGTAGTGAAGGGACTCAGAGCTCTGGAAGACATGGAGCAGAGTGCAGAATAGGAAAGGAGTTTGAATGTCTAAACCAGACAAGATTTGCGTCCAAAGGAGAAATTCCAGTGCACCTCCACATACTTTTAAAGTGAAGGGCAAGTGAAAACTTGATTTTGTTACAGTGAAAAGAAAAATTCCCATTGTGTTCAACAGGGCTGGGATTTCATCCAAGACCTCCACATTATTCTAAGACACTCATGTAGCCTGCATTTAATCTTTTAAAAGGGATGTGAAGAGTATTCTGTTAATAAAGGTAGAGTATTCTGTTTCTAGAAATTATCAATGTTTTCTAATTTCCTGATTTTATCATCTGCAATGCCCCTGTCATGACTTTTTCTTATACAACACATTTTTGTTCTTTATTTTTTCTTTCAATCTTGCACATATCATTGTTATACCATCAAAGGTTCATAGTATAAGTTAAAAATAGCTACTTGAAAATAAGAGATTCATGCTTTAAAAAAACTTTTAGTACCTAATAAAGTAAAATACCTGGATAAAAAGAAGAAGATGAAGAAATACCAGATATGTTCTTGATTTGACTTGAGACAGGATTTCACCCCACATATTTATGAGGAATATTTAGAACACAGACATTCCATCCCTTGTATCTCCACCCCCATATATTTCAAAGCAAGAACAGAAGGCAACGCAAAAGTAGCTGCCACCATCCACAAGATAATTCTTTCAAACATCTCTCAGCATTCTAAACCATAATCTAAACTTATGTCCACATAACAAATAACAGCCCTTTGAAATGAACTGAGAAACTGTAAAGCCATTAAGAAAATGTGCCATTAAGAAAAGGATTTCAGCATTTCCTATGAAGAAGGTTCCCAATGTATGTATTTCCACATGTTCAGAGAAATGATTAAAGTGTTTATAGCTTTTGTAATTGGTCTCTCTCAATTTAAAAATATAGGCTTTTTTTCGACGTTACATTTCTCTGCCGCTCTTTGTCTAGAATAACATTAATGAAGTCCCATTTTCTAAGTTGCCGAAGGTAGGAAATAGGGAAGTGATGTGTTTAAGAGAATACGTTCTGGGAGCACGCCGTCTGTCTGCCCATATTCCAGCAAGCACGGCCTCCTGTTAATGCGTCCATTAGCCACGGCGCGCTCCTCGGGCTCTGGGGCTGCTGCGCATATGGCAGCAGGGAAAGGGGGCTCGTTCTCCCTTCCAGAGCACCCTCTGCCTGCTGCTGCCCAACACAGTACAGGGTGTCCGGAGGAAGACACTTAATGGCTTATTTCCTTGTTTGGGCCCAGTCGAGAGTGGTCAGCACCCTGAGAAAGCCAAACTCCACCACCAAATCCCCCAAAGCAGTCCCTTCCCAAAGTGTATCCAGCCCTTTTTATGAGAGTTTTTGCCCTGCTCTGATAAGTGCTGTAAAGACACTGGCTGTACTGATAGAAACCACATGTATGGCCTTGCATTCAACGAGTGAGTGAATCAGCAACAGCTTGGTCCTGGAGGCCAAAGCCACTTTCAGCACCTACAGATCATGGCTTTTGGAGTGGTTTGTGGCTCCTTTAGATCAGTCCAGAAGAGAAAGAGAGAGATTTTTACCCTGATTACAGGTGAATACATTTGTTTTATAGATAGGACTATATGCTTAGATCTAAAATTATTTTTGGTAGCAACTGTCAATCAGGTCACATGTAATTTTTTTTTCATTCTATTATTTTCTTTTATGCTGTTAATATAAAGCTTTAGGTTTTGTTCCGTTTTGTAAAAGCGTATATCAAATGTTTCGTTATTTCTTTTCATAATACCCCAGGAGAGGGTGTTTTACCTTTCCTTTTGTAAATTATCTTAAGTAGAAATTGTCAATCTGGAATTGACAGGTATTTGTTACAGAAAACAAGGCATTGTTCCTACTTTGCTTCATCCACCAACACAGGGTGCTGCTGTCATATGTCACAACAATGGGGAAACATATTAACTATAAAGAGCAATAATACTATAATATAAAGATATGAGGGGGAAAAAGTCTTAGGATGTGTTTGCTGGCTGGAGGTATGAAATCCTATCCTTCATGTAGGTGATCTGACAGTGCTCTGACACTCCCACAAATCTCTTCTTTCCTGGCTTCTTCTTCCAGGAATGCCCTTATGAACTATTGACATTACCCCTCTCCCCCTCCCCAATGCTATCAACTAACAGTAGGACAGAGGCACAACTCGATCAGTGAGGTAATTTCTCACCTGTTGAATTGCTGAAGGAGAAAGGAAATGGATTTTGTGGGAGCCAGGATTACTCTATTCTAATTACAGAAAGTCTGTGCCAGTTGCTGGATTATATTGTGGAATGTGTTGTGGCCGATGCAAATATCCACAGGCAATTCTTCTGTCAAAGGCTGGCCTAGATACAGGGAAATTCCTAAGTAACTTGCTAAAGAGTCCCTGTTTTGTGAGCCTGTCAAAGGAGGCGACAGTGGTCTTTGCTGGGCTGGTGGTGCTACCGACCTTGGGCTGTGGGACTGCTGGCTGGAGAGAGTTTTAGTCTAGAAAAGGCCTGAGCTGCAGAATCTGGGACAGGATTCAACTCCCATCACCCGAATTTGGGGTTGAATGTGATCAAATTAGAGCATTGCCATCCTCTGACTGGCACCAAATCAAATGAGTTCTTTGGGCTTTTTTCCTTCACCACAAAGAACAGCAACAGGAACAAATGCTGGGAGAGGAGAGAAAGAAATGACATCATCCACAGAAAAGTTTTCCTTTTTTTTCTTCCAGAGGGACTGTTTTGATTTCCAACTGCATCTCAGGTAAGAATGAAACACTATATTAGATTGAACGCACCAGCTGAGTGTAAATGGAAATACTTGCAGTTGTAGAGAGGGAAAGACAACACTATGCTGCATTTTTGATATCTTTCTGATATCTGTAGAGACCAAGAAGGTCCTGGCCTAGCTTCAAATAGCTGAAACATTGGTCAAGTAATTTTAATTGTCTCAGTCTCAGCAGGATCATGGTAGTGGCTGGGGTTATATGGAATACTCAGTAAGCTTCCCCTACTCCCACCCCTCTGTACTCTAGCCCTTCCCCTAAACGCCATCTTTCCTTCTCTGTGGTATGGGAGAGCTGGTGATTTGGAGCCAGCTACATATGCTTTATGTTTCCTGAAGATTAAAACCCATGTGTAATACTCCATAGTCTGTCAACAGCCAGCTTGGGAAAGAGACCAAGGACTAGAAAGCCAAAACCAGACTGTTAGATCAATCATGGCCAAGATGTGCTTCTCACTTATAAAAGCTAAAAGAAAACCAGCCAGGCAATAAGTTTTNTTGCTTGAGTGTTTAAAATACTTCTGCCATCAGACAGGGAGAAGATTGCTGTCTACAATACAGTAAGTATCCAGGGTTGGGATAAGCAGCTAATGATTTGTGTTCCTTTTTTTTTTTTTTTTTTTTTTTTCTTTTTTTTTGGGGGAGATTTAAATAGTATTTTGAAANTCCTTGGGGTAGTATTAAATAGTAGTCTGAAACTATCTGCTTGTACAGAACTGAACAAAGTGGTATGTGTTCCCAAACACTAAAACCAAGTTGTCAAGACACATCCTCAGAGACAGAGGGTCTTTTTGTTGTTGCCCAAGAATGTCTTATTTAAAATGGCATTCCTTGTAAAGATGCAAATGCTATTTCTTTTAAAATGTACCAGTACTGAGAATAAAGCAAGCAAGAGAGGAAATTAAAACAGTGACAAGAGAAGGAGGTCTGGCAAGTTGGCTTTCAACCAAATGACCTCTTGATAGATCAGCTGGGAGCCAGGAATGCATGAGATTACCATGAGCTAGAAAGATTTATAGTTCTTTGTTTGGTCTCTTGGTAAGTTTTCATGTATAGTCAGCTATATGATGGACAATGATAGGGATGAATGATGGGCAATGGCGATCTGGAACCCCAAATATTTATTGTGATTCCGCAAACAAACATGAAAGGAATGAACCAATTAAAGATTTAGACCATTTGTTTATTTCAGTTAACAACAAACACCCTTGTAGAAGAAAAACTATGCATAGCCCCCCCAAAATCTATCTCTCTCAGGAGAAGCTGTTTGCAGGCTGTAAATTTAGCTCCAATTGCATTAAGCATGTACAAGTAATACCAGAAACTGTCATGGGAATGGGTGTCAGGGTTTCTGCAATCACTACACAAGCTTTCCTGAGCTGACCACCTGCAGAGTGAACATCTCTCTGTGAGGATGCATGGTGCACTACACTAGATAAACACATCCTCAGATTGTGCCAGAGCTTCTCAGAAATTTGCAACTCTTGCAATTTCATCCCCTGAAGTTTGAATGAGTATTTCTATTTTCTCATCATCCAGGTGATCAGGAACATCTGAGCATTTGTAGTTTATGCTATCCAGATTAAAAACTAATATTGTGTTGCATTAGATGCCAAGGACATTAAAATGTAAAAGCAAACAAATTACAAAATCTAATTTATGAAGCACTCTGAAATTAATAGGTAGTGCTATCAACTGGTTGTTATGTACTGGTTGTTACACACAAGTGTATCCTGAAAGTCTTACCAGTAGAGTGAATTCAGGAAGATGGAGTGACCCCAGATATGTAAACCTTGTTAAATAGTAACGCACACAATTTTATGTCAGGTTGCAAATCCTTTTTGCTAGTAATGGGGCCCTAGAATTTTGAAACAAAAACCCCCAACCCTTTAAGTACAAATAAAGTAAAAATTCTAGCAATACTTGGGTTTTAAAATGTAATTTTTTGCTTCTTTTCCCTATGCAGTGTGTGAATGTGGTATGTTCCCTACATTAGTTATTACAAATTATTTATTTCTTTTTAACCAATGAAATTGTGTACTTGTCTCTTTTCTAGGCAAAAAAATAGAAATAATCTTCTATCCCAGGACAATACCATGTGAGTACCGCAATGATGGTGTCTGTAATGTATCATTTACTAGTGTCTTTATGTGCTAACTTATTCTCCCTTTCTGTTAAACCAATGAATTATAGTCTCTTAGTAATTTATTCACTTGTTAAAACTGAATGTTAAGAAACCCGGAGGTTTGCCTTAAACTTATAATAGAATTTAAAGGGCAAGTATTCAAAATTCAGCTTCAAGGTGTGGACCTTTTGCACAACCTTACAAGTGCTTTCTGAGTGTTATCATTTTGTCAGTACAATTCTGACCTGATTTGCATTCTTCACATTTCTCTCTTTAACAGGCTGGAATTTGCACATTTAAGTCACAAGTTACTACAGGCAACAGTTGATTTGAAAATACCTTGCAAATGCAAAATAGACACCTTTTGCTGAACGTTCAGCTTTGAAACAAGAGGAGAACCAATAAGACAGAAAGGCTCTGCAAAGAGAAATGTCATGACTTATGGCTTAGGGAAAAGTTTTCAAAAAAATACCATTTATTTCTGATATTGTCAGTTTTTGAGAGTCCTAATTGTTGGAAGATGCTGAATTTAAAAAAAATAAAAAAATTTGAGAAGTCCAAAATGAGAGTATGCTTTGAAAATACTAATTTGTGGGAACTGAATGACCCAATGAGTTGGGCAGCGTTGACTGTTCTCTTCACAGGTTCCAGGAGAATTCTGGCTAGCATGAAGGAAACCATTCATTTCTAAGGAATTTGGAAATAAAGAAATTGAAAGTTTAGAGGATACTGAAGGCCTTTTCAAGCAGGAGAGTGAAACCATAATTATTCAGGAATATGAATCTCATCTTAAAGCTCATTATATAATGCCAAGCCAGAAAGAAAACTAACTTCTGTATTTTTAGTATGACACTGTGTACAACCACATACTGTATTTTTATCTAGCAAGAATGAGTCCATCAAATATAAATGTAACATGTACAATGATCCTTCATTCTAGCTATAACACAGATTGTTATCCCTGTAACAAATAAATAGGAAGGCTCAGAATCGAGAAAGGATAAGAAAAATTATAACCCAGAGAAAAAAAGGCCCAGTGCAGATGATCTTGTGAGACACTGCTTGATCCAACTCCCCTTAAGACTTCATATCTCAAAATCACAGTGGGATAGCAGAGCCTAAGAGCACTTACTGGGGAATACAAATATGGATAACTGCAACTCCAAACTACCTGTTAAACACAGTCATATAATATTCTGTCAGGCAGATTCAGGGCAGTTTGGAGCATTTTGCTCTGGGATATAATCTCCAGTTTCCTCTGGAGCCCTCAAAGTCTATCACTTCCAGTTCCTTGAATACCTAGGCACTCTTGAGCATCTTAATCTTTTGTTAAATATAACTGCTCTTTATTGTAATGTTACGAATAAAAATTAGCAAAGAAGAACAGCTTCCCCACTTTTATAAACTTGGACATTTTACTGTTTGTTCTCCTTCTGCATTGAAACATTTCTGCAAGGTAGTTTTATGTTGGACCTGCCAATGCTGGCAACCTTATGTTGCTGGTGCAGCATGGAGAATACAGAGTTTAAAGCCTCCACCCTTTCACTGTTTCTTCACGTGCTTCTAATTCTTCTTCCCCATTCATCCGATGACTTCTTAGTATTCTTATCACCAGAATCATTAGTGTTTATTCCTACTGGTCCACAAATGTTGTTAGAAGAAATGAGATGAAAATATTGACATGTTTTTGGATTGTGCTGGGGGGAATCAGATAAATGTAAAGGAATGCTGCATGAGAAGTCCTGTAGTCTAAGCCAGGTCTGTTAGCTCATAGATTCACCACAATCCCTTCCTCGACTTCAAAGTATTTAAGGCAAATCCAGTAACCTTGTCAGCTCCTACAGATTATCACAGTGGGCTACAAGACAGGTGCATAGTTAAAGCATTTCCTGAGCTTCTGGACAAGCCAGTCCTGTCCTTTGTTGCCAACTTGTGGGGTGCCCTTACACAGGTTTATTTAAAAGATACTTTCCAAAGGCTTGCCTGGAAACATGGTGACAGAGAAAGGTATTCATCCGGGAACGCTTAGAATAAGTCAACTGGAGTCAGGATTATTAAATTCTCCTGCTGTCAGTGGCTTGCAATGCATAACTTGCACTTATTTGAGTAAGCCACTCTGTTGTGGCCTCTGTATATATTCTGGTCTTCTGAACCTTTAAGACTTTTATTATGCAAGTTTCATAACATTTAAAAGGTAAATTAGTGATAAATATGTCCACACTTAATAATGTTGAAGTAATATCTTCAGCAAGCTGCAAAGATTGCAGGGATAATTCAATCTATAGATTTACAAATAATTTATTCAGTTTTTATTTTAACTAGTTTTGCTAGTATGAATGAATTAAACAGCTGGCAGCTTGCCTGTTTGTTCATTGCTCTGCTCCTTTCTCTTCCATTTCTAATGTTTTGCTCTTGCCCTAGCTGCAAATATGGCATCCTTTTTACTTCACAAATATCCTCTCCAAACAAGTTAGACAAGGGAGATGCTGGAGTGTGAGGTGATGTTTCAGGGCAATTCAAAGGCATGTTTTCTTATATGATTTAGTAAGTGTCCTCAGAAATATTGTTTCATTTCATAACATTTCCAGCTGGATTTTTTTGAGGGGTTGGTTTTTTGTCCTGTTTTTGTTTTGGTTTTTTGGGGTTTTTTTTTTTGGCAATCTTCTTCCCTAGTACAGTGGAGCAGGTTTCTGAATGAGGCTGATGAGATTTGTAATATACCCCAAGTTAATTTAGACAGCAGTTAGCCCCTCAACAAAACTGTGGCACATATACAAGTCAAATCTGCTTTTTTCTTTGGGCAATGATTTATTTCCCTCTTAAATTGGCTGGACCAGTTAGTTTTTTATTTTTATTAAGTCACACTATTCTTAAATGAAACTATTGATTTAAAGTCAGCTTAGTGAGGATTTAATTTGTTTTCAGGGGATTAGAGCAGGTAACATGGGATAATTTTACAATAAAGTGGAATAGAAGCATTCCTTCACATTACCCTCACCTTTTTTTCTTGCCAGGCTGCACAGACATTACAAATTTTCAAGTGAATTGTGGAAATACATTCATAAATCAGGCCTAATTCCTCTGCCTGCTTAGAGGCTATTCTAAAGAATATTTTCCTTTGACCTTGTCCATGTTTGTCCTTCTATGGGCTGGTGCATCTGATAATTCCACACAAACACAGATTCACACAAAATAGTTTTGTGTCCACAGTAGGAATTGTGAGCAGGGACATTTTCTGAGAAATACAAGACCAGACATGTCTTTTAATATGGTGACTACAGAGTGTTTTAAAACACCACTGTATTGCTCACAAACAGGGATAGCTATTGTTGATATTCCTTGATAGCATACTGGGTTTGTTGGAGTTTTTTTTATATAGTACAGTGAATTTATTCTCTGTCCCATGTAACTTCATAAAACCTCTTCCTTCTTTGTCATTCTGTCTTTCAATCACATCTAATACACAATCTAACAATTTCTGGGATTTCACCTGGGGTTTTGCAGTCTGCTTTTGCTGCTTTGTACTCAGGGACTTGAGCAAGAGTGGGTTCTATAGTTCTGAGTGGCTTTATCCCAAGATCAGGCGCTCCCCTTTTCTGTGTTTCTTCATTTTGGTGGTCTTGCTTGTTTTTCTTAGCAGTCCTCTGCTTCTGGCAACACATCTTTGCTAGGAAATATTTCATTGTTCTACATAACATGTTTCCCGCTGCTCACACACTTGGATCATGTTCCTCCCATCTCTTTTCTTTTAACTTATGTGCAGCACATACATGCTTCACCAAGTTCTGAGCAAAAGCAAAACAAGCCCTTGCTGTAGCAATGAATATAATTTCCCTACCTGGCTTCTGTCACTTGTGTTCTGCCTCAGCTTCCCAACCCCTGGGAACAGCAGAAGGATAACCCTACTGGCTGCATATCTTCCTCTTCCATGCTTTTCTGTGGTTTCCATCTCCCCATCTCTGTCTTGTGAGGTATGAGGACTATTTCTCTCTGCTACTACTGAGTGAAGTGGGAAAAAAAGGCTCAAATGTTGTTATTATGTCCTTAATGAGTGGAAACTGTCCCACTGTTACTTGTGTCTTGGGAATAGAGAGGTTTGTTTTTTTTTCCTCTCCCTGGAAAACCCTAGATTCCTGGTAGAAATACAGGTGGATGTAGATGGACTTATCTCAAATATATATATAAGGGCAAAAGAGAACAGAAAGGAGAATTGGAAGAGCCAGTACAAATACCTAATTACAGGACAGCCATTCTCCCTTCCCTGAGGCAGAACAGGCCCAGCAAGAACTGGAAACAGCTGCCCTGATGATGGCATCATGTGGTTTCCACGTCTCTGAGGGTTGGTTGGTTTGGTTTTTTTTTTCTAGAGTGAGAGACCTCTATTCTTTTCATCTCTTCTCCCTTTGTTTATCACACCAAGTCCTCTTGCAAAGGAAGGCTTCTTTTGCTCTATTCCTCTTATAATGTCTGGCTTTTTAGGTTATTTTTCAGTCTCTGTTAATAAAGTTGGCTTCTGATTAGACTTTCTATTGCAGGTGTTGCTGATAAAATTTCAGCAGGCACACAGACTCAGTTCTACATACACATTAAACCAGATGCATCTCACTGGCTGGGTTTTTTGTCATTGTTTTAGCTTTTTTCTCCTTACTATATAAATATGAGATCATAAGTAGTAGAGAAAGAAGATGGAGGTATTTCTTGGAAGACAGAGGAGGAAAAAATATCATATTTTCTCCATTGCGCTGCTTACAAGGACTGTGTTTTATTATTATTTATTTAATGGGGGGAAAAACTGGGGGAAAAAAGAAAAAAAAAGGTTTGCATACACCATACTCCACAATTTTATGAGATCCACATCTGGAATCCAGAGCATCTCAGGAATCAATCTATCAGGCCCTAGTCAATTGTAATAATGCACCTGGGGTGAAATTCTAGTTCCATTAAAGTTATCTGGAATTTTGCCACTGCAATGCAAAAAGTGATGGCTGATGTGGGCTACTCCACTTTAACTCTCGGGCAGAGTGAGATGGCCTATAAGTTGCCAATATTTCCAGATTTGGCATAACATTCAGGAAAAAAACACCGTCAGTCCCATGTCTCTGTACAGAGAGCAAAAGTAAGAGTTGTAATGAGGTCATAGTGCTTGTACATTTGGCTGTTACTAAAATAAATAGTCTAAGTGTTCATGAACTTTTTTTTTCACAGGTAGAGGCTTTTAGGATTAAACAGAAATATTGTTTGTTGTGCCTCAAGGTCAACATATATATTTTTGTGTGTATGTATCAAAGCCATCCAAAATCCTGCTTATAAATATCTATTTTTTTGTGCCTTTTCACATCCTTCCACTGGAAATGCATTTCCAACTGTAAATAGTATATTCCCATTACCTACCCATCAGTCAAATCAACTCATTTCTGAAATTCAATTAAAAGGGTCTCATTGCCATAAATTGAAAAGGATATTTTATAGTTACTTTGTAATTTGGAAGAATGAAAATTAAAACAGTAGCTCTGATGGAAAGAAATGGCTACTAAATCATAATGATATTTTGCAGTTTATCTGCTCATTGCTATTTTATTTCAGCTATTTCAGAATGGAAGGACGATGAAGTGACTTGCACACTCTATACCAGTTTTATTTATTTTTTTGGCTACTCCAAGCACTTGTCTAAATCTTTTTTATGATTGTTTATCTAAGTTTCTCCCAAATGTTTCATCAATTGCTATCCCTGTTCTTTTATTCCATATGTTAACTGCTTCCTGTGTATAAAAGACAGTTTGCTTAAATTCCTTTGGCTCTTGACCTATTCTTACCCTTGGCAGAGACACTCTGTAATTTTGGGGTTTTTTTCTTATGCTGAGCATCAATTGAATTGTCTTAGTGTCAGACAAAATGAACAGAAAGGCCACATATGTGTCATTTAACTTGTGAACTTAGCTACAAATACAATAGATTTCATGAAACGGGTGCAAGGTGGGGGACAACCAGAGGTTGAAATTGAAGTTCCCATGCTCTGACTACTGATGAAAATTGAAAAGAATAAGCATGTTAAGAGGCATTTATAATCAGCCACAGTGACTAGTAGTAAATAATGAAAATACTGCTGCTCTGAGGAATATGGAATGCCAAACCTGTGAACCCTTTAAGATCTAGCAGTTTTACTAGCTGGGGGAAAAAAAAAGACCCATTTCAGTTCTGTGTTGCTTCAGTATAGATGAGGGGCCAAACTCATTCTGTCTCACTCCCCTGTTCCAACCCTATTCAAAAACCATAATGCTGAACATTTTACTTCAGCTGGACTGTTATGCATTCTGCCTAGAAACATCTGTGGAAAAAGAAGAAGAAAAGAACCACTGGAAACATAGAGTAGAAATGAATTTAGCAGCTGGCAAAGTTAAAAATCACATGTATCAAGGAGATTTTTGTGCCAGGAGAAGAGATGAGAGCAGGGCATAGTTATTAAAACAAAAATAAAAGAAAAATAAATGAAACAACATATATGTCATATGCAACATATATAGAAGAAAGACCTCAGCCTATTCAGTAGAAGATGTTAGCAGGAATACTAGAAGTAATTAAGTTTTCATTTGAGTTGAACAGAAATATTTGCAAGAATACACATATGTATAACATCTCAAGACAATGAAATTCTAGTTTTAAATTTACCCTGGAAGAAAGATTTATGCAGCCCTTTCTCACAGGTGAAAACCAGTGCAGAGCCACGTAAAAACCACCATAAAGTTTGGTTATGTCTAGGTACCACTCCTCTTGAAAGCAAGGTCTTTGGCAGTTAGGCAGAGCGTTGAGACACCTCTCTGGGTCCATATACCAGGACCATTCCTGTTGACTTTATTGGAAGTTCTGCCTAAATTAGGGCTATTGCCCAGCCCCTAATGAGGAGAGTGCTGTTGCTTGGGTCACTTGCAGTTCTCAGCACCACGGCTGAAGTCTGTGACTCCTTTCGTTTCCCTACCTCTCAATAGTCCCCACAGCAGATGAGGCTTTTCCCTTCCTTTGCTCTGAAGATTAAACACAACAAAGGATATTTTCTGTAGAGCGAGGTACACAATGCAGTTTTGCCTTCTCTCTAGTTGATGTTCTAATGTGTAACTGTAGGGTTTAATTTTACTTTACATTAATCAAAGAACAATAAAGGCCATAAAAACCCCAGTAAGAAGCATTTCAAGTTAAGATCCAAAGCTAAATGCCATGGGATTTTACCTATTGTCTTGTTTAGTCCCCCTGTAAAAAGAGCTAGATAGCAGGAGAAAGAAAGAAAAATTGAGCCCATGTTTTTTTGCATAGAGATGGAGAAAACACATAATAAATTAGGGGGAGAGAGGAGTGAAATAAAGGCCAGAGGTAAACGACGTTTAATTGTGTGAGCTGCTCTTCCTCTTGTGGTTCCTGCCAGCTGCTGCTGCTATTGCTACCTTCCTGTTTTAAGATGAAAGCAATGATGGTAGACACGTGCAGACACACAAAAGAACCTATTTGGACTGGTGTGTCAGCTCATCTTTATCAAATGTTGCACAGGTATATTTTGTTGCCATGCTTCATTACCCCAGAATGGCGTGCCTGAAATGTTTGTCTCTTCTATAAACCCAATAGCTTTCCCAGCGAGTCACATTTGACAGAGCAATAGACAGGTATTTGCTTACTGGCATCCGTTTGTAAAGCCTGGGCAATTATGTATGTGAGATATATATATATATATATATATGTGTGTGTGTGTGTGTGTGTGTGTATATATGCATATATACACACAGGGGAACACACACACGCATAAGGATATGTATATAGACATGCATACATATGTATATATTTGTCTGTAAACACAAAGAACATGAGAGGGAGATGTACTGTTATATTATTTGTATATAGGGGGAGACTAGACGTCTATATATGCAATATAAAAGGGATGCTCAGTACAAAAGTATGTGCACACTTGTGTTGAAATTACAATATCCACTTGGACAAAATTAATAAGAGAAAAACAGGAGTTTTAATACAATTTTTTTGTTCAAATAAATACAGACAAAACTTTAGTGAAGAATACAATGTTGGAAAAAATAGGTGGATGGTCTCTTATGAATATTTTATTTCAAAGGTTTTCCACTGAGGAAAAAAGAAAACCCAACGAAATATGAGACATGTCACTTTAGCCTGGAACTAGTGTTAACAGCAACTCTGTTCAAGAGAAGGAGGAAATGAGAGTAAAAAGAAGAATAAAATGAAGCTGGGTTTTTTGTTGTTGATGGTGTTTTTTAGGTTTTTTTGTTTGGTTTTTTTTTCCCTTTGATTTCAGTTTTGTTTTTTTCCCCAGGAGAAAAGGCATTATTTGGAGGAAAAAGCTCTAAGGGGAGAAGTCAGCTCCAGTATGTGCCTCGGGGCCCTTCTACACAAACAGCCAGCCACGGAGGGTTTGCAGGCACATCTGCAGAGTGAGAGAAAGATTCAATAACAGCGTGGCTACCTTCATTAGCTTTAAACTAATTCACATGCTACTGCTTGGTGTATTGCTTAAATGTGTCTGACTGTTCACCTGTAACGTTATAATATTTTCTCTCTCATAGGAGGGTGAGGCTGAGAGCTCATGAGATTCTCTCCCTGACAGCTCCTGCTCCAGCTGTGCTGAAGATGTACACACACCAAAATGCACGTATGCTTATAGCCAAGGAGGGAGGACTAACTACACCACCAAATACTCTTTTAGATGGAAAGAAAGCTGCAAGCCTGGGAACTGTAGGGTGTGTGCTGCTTGCCCCGCCATTCCAGAACACAGGTCTAATGGCATGGGGATGGAAGGACCCCGGGTGTAACCATTCAGGATTTGCAGAATGGTTCCATCCCAGGGTGGTTACAGCATTAAAATTACTTGATGGATACTATTTTCATTATTATTACTTTAATGCACTATTGTGAACACAGTCCTCTGCCATAAAAGAGTAACGCAAGCAAAACACAGGCCTTATATATGCAATTACATCCACTGCAGCTCAAAAAGAAGACAATTAGTAGAGTGCATTCCCCAGAAAGCCATCCATGGAGGTCAGAGTTCGGGAGTAACATTTCCTTTCTCATCTCTCCCCCCAGAAAACTAGATATTACCAGCATCAAATCATCCACAGAGCACTCTAACTAAAAGGAAAACATTATGGCTAAGTAGCAAGCACTGTAATTGCCTAAACAAACAGAGTTTAGACAGAAAAAAAAATGTAATTCCAGTGTTTCTAGCATGTGGTTGTGTTTGGGTTTTTTTCTTGGTTGGTTTGTTGGTTGTGTGTTTTTCGTCTGTTTTGTTACATATTTTTTTGTAAGTTTTGGGTTGGGTTTTTGTGTTGTTTCTTTTTCTGTATCTAATGCTAATAAGTAGCACAATGCAGAAAATGCTGTCATGATTTATTATTGACAAAATTAAAATAAGATACACCTTTTAGTAAAATAAGAGTTCATGCCTGCTAAAAAGAAAGAGAAATCAAAATGATCTGGACTCTCAAATTTGAAATGAATCTCTTATATTGAGTTCTGAAAGCATTTATGGTGCTATCTTTTCCCTTATTTTAGCGTGTGCTAGTAATGTCCAGCTGGAAGATGCTCAGACAGCCTGCAAGATGTTGTCCCTCCTGCAGGATCAGAAAGGGGAGCAATATACCAGCACTTTTGGATCTCTGCTATATTTCCAGTCCTTTTGAGCAAACAGACATAGTTGTGATGGAGTTTGGCTCAGTGTTTCTGGGGCACTCGAAGTCAGTGATTACCCACTCCTCTCCAGCTGCCCTATTGCAGAGCTCCTCCATGAATGCGTGGAGGAAGCACTACCTGTCATTAATGATTGCTAAGCAGCTGCTGCCTTTTTACTTCTTGGTCTGTTCACCAAGGGCTGGCTTGTGTGAGGAAGGTGGCTTGTCCACACCTGGTTTTGGTACAGGAGACCCCACATATCCCCCACAGGAGCTGGGGATATGTTAGAACCCTGGGCATAGAAGAATTTAGGCTTCCTGTGCTGACATGTGCAGACCCTCAACAGAACACTACTTTTGACCTGGGGCCATGGAGAAGGCTTCCAAAATTGAGTGATAGAACTGGTATTATGGGTGTGTAGTTTGAATAGAAGTGTGTAAGGTCACAGGGTGAAAACTCATAGCTTTAAGTTTTAGGGTATGATAATGTATAGAGCAAGATAGAGGTTTTAGAGCATCCACTTCTCTGTCTTCCTTCTTCATGGGTTTGAGTGATATTGTGTGATTAGATATACAATGCTGCACTGCGAGTCATACTTGTCTAGTTATTAAGTTAAAAGTAAAAATAATCTAACTAGCAATTATTCATTAGTTAAGTTTAGTCTTAAAAGACCTTGTAATTAGAAGCTATTGACACTATTTCTTCCTAGAAGCTGAGAACTCATTCCTTTGTAGCCCTCCTAAGAAGAATAAACATCTAAGACCTAACACAACAAAACCGTCTCCTGCATCTCAATCCTGGTTCTGAAGCAGCAGTATACTCCCACATTTTTGGTGCCCCATGTGTGTAATGAACTCCTGACCTTCAGATTATGAGACAGGGATAGATCTCCTTTTTATGAGCACATCCTGCAAAAGGACATTGTAGCTCTCATGTAGTGTTGTCAGCAAATGTGTTGCTTGCTGTGCTTGGAAGTTCTCTCCATCATTTAGTTTCTTGTGTCGATTTTCATTGCAAGATCTTCAGGATATAGAGTCAACCCCAGCCACATTATTCCCAATACCAAGCCTCTCTTTTTGGCTGGTGTACAGGCATTGCTGTACTTCATATGATTAGTAATAGTTTAATAAGCCTGAGAAACTTGAAGCTCCCTTTGACCACTGTGGTGTTTGGTGTCATTTCAGGAACTGCATCACATGTGTTCTAGGTTTGAAAGAGGTGCTAAAACATCCACCCCAGATAATACAATGACTCTTAGGACTTCTGCCCTGTGTAAACTTCTTATCATACAAACTGCCCAAAATCACCAGCAGGGCTGGTATGGGAATAAAGGGGAGAAGATCATGGGCTGAGGTGCCAGGGGGAGTTGCTGAAAAGCAGCAGCAGATTAAGTGAAGCTGGACGTGGGTAGCACCTTTGAGTAGAATCATAGTACCCACTGTGTTTATATCAAATGCCATGGGGATTTCCTTTAATGAAAGGCCACATAGGTCCCCATTTTCTTGTTTGAGATTTTAAAGAGTGAGGAGTAACTTGAAGCACTGGAATCAAAGGCAGGGGAACATGAAATACATCTGTAGGTGCCTTGCAGCTTTTTGGTCCAGTGTATTATACTGGATGCAGTATAACTGTGAAATTGATATTACCTTCCCTTTAATGATTTGTCTTTTGGTCACATTTTTGGGTAGTGCAGTTAAAATTGCTGTGAGCTCCTTCCTAGGCATAGAAAATGGTGTAGCTAGGTCTGCCTGTTGTTAGTCATCAGCCCTGTATCTGACCTCCATGCATATGTGCATCTAATAACAAAAATGTGTGTTGATAAGCAGAATTTTATGAAAGAACTATTTGCTTAACATGTTATTCTGGCTTAACATCTGCATGTGGATTGGAAACTGTCAGAGTGAAATAGAATAATTTTAAAAGGTATATGACAATATAAAGATGGTGTGAGGTAATCTGCTGGGACAGTCGTGGTGAAATCAGATTGGCAAAAATAATGGTTGACCTGTTACTTGGAAGAAAGAGGCCAATTTATAACTGTGGTATGTTACAGTGTTAAATAACTCAATTTACTTTTCTTTCAATCGGGACACTGAAGGTCTTAAAAAATTAATTAGAAGTAATTTGGTCTCTCTGGTTTGGGCAGGTTTAAGGGGTTTTTTTTTGTTTCTTTTAATTTCTTTCTTTATTTTTTCCCCCCTTCTTTTTGTAAGGCAATATTGCTTGAGTATCTTCAAGAAAATGAAGTACTGGCAAGGGGGCAGAAAATCGTGGCTGTTATTTCATGTAGCTAGAGAAAGAAGCAACACCTTGGAGGTGAATGATAGATATTGTTATAAAAGAGTTGTAGCTCAGGGCAGGTGAGCAGTGTGTTAATGAGGAGCCACCTCCTGCTTTCTGACAGATGACTATCATTGTTCAAATGCTGCCATCAGATTGATTAATAACTGGGTCATCCTGCCCTGCAGTTGAAGTAGACTGTCTTCATTCTTTTGCTGATTTCTCTAACATGCTGACCTGGAGGTGACCCAATAGAGGTGGAGCTGAGATTAGCTTAGATTAATTTCTTGTAGAATAACAAGAAAAAATTCACAAGGAGGCACTGGGTGCAGGGGGAACTCTAACCAAAATCTCAAAGAATGTTCTTATCCCCAGAGCAACCCCCAATCTTATTACTAATTTATGAATAAGCACTTTTAGTATTTGATCCATTTATATTTTTAATAAAGATTTAAATTAGTCAGGTTCTTTTCTGCAGTGTCAGCTAAACCTAAATGAAAAGATGTATAAGGTCTCTTCAGAACACGCAAAGAAATGTAAAGACTGTGTACTGAGGGGCAGAGGAGTGAGCTGATATAACATCAAAATTCCTGCTTTGCCTTAATGTCTTTTAATGTTCACTAAGTTCACTATTAAAAGACAAAATAGTAAACAGCATGCTTTGACAAGTGGAATACAGGTGTATTATTCTCGATGAATGTTATTATGTGGAAAGAATGGCAATTCTCCTTCAAGATTTGTGTAATTTTCTCCCTTTTCTTGATTTAAACTCTTCTGAAAGCAATGGCATGGGGAGTTTACCTTTCTCCTTGTCATATGTTGGCAAGGTGTGATGGCTCTCATCTCCTTTAGGGGCATGGAGCACAATATAATAGGCAACTTGAGCCAGAGGGATACTTGCAACTAATTAGGATTCAATTTTCAGACTTTTTGGAACATTGCTTTGGCTAAAAGTTACATGAAAATATCCTTCAAATAGCTTGTGAAATTGGCTCATTTCTGGTACTCTTTTAAAATTACCGATCCTTCTATTACATGGACCAGCTCCGCAATTTGAGACTTTTCTATTTAAATGCAACATTTGTAACATTTTGCAAAAATACCTGCTATTCCTGCCATCTTCTTGGAGAGTCCTCTCCCTCCACCTTTCTCGTTACTTACAAAAGCAACCAAGCCTTTCTATGCTGGGACTTTAAGCAGAGCAGAATGCTCCTACTGAAAGCAGCTAACCAGGTGAACAGGCCTAGAAGTTTTCCCATTTGTTCATGTGTACTCTGTACATATGCACATGGCATGTAGAGTTCCTTCAGCTCTGTTGAAGCATTAGGCCACATCTGAACTAGTTGTTTTTTCCTTCCCTTTTTAAGTGAGGCTTATATTTTCAGATATAACCAGTGAGGAGCCAAAGTCAATAATTATCATCTTCAAAAACAACTTCAAATCTCCACACTGAATCATGATTTGTGTTTTAAGCACATTCGGCCTTACAGCATGCAAGATTGCTTTATGCTCACAAAATACACAACTAGTGGCTAGAACAAAACAAGACTCAGTAGAAAAAGAAACAAGAGGTTTGTCAGAAGCAAAACATAGCCAGCCATTCATTTTTAGTGCTTAATATATGTAGAACCAGAGCTCAAGCCACTTCTGTACTGTGGAGCCATTTTTAAACAGTTATCTCTGCCTGCAGAATGCTCCTTAAAACGAGAAAGAAAACCTTAATGTAGGTCATACCTCAAGAATAATTGAGGGGTTTTGAGCATGGAAGATTCCAAATATACAAAAATATTAAATCAGTTCCCCTTTACCTAAAGCTGCATTTATGTAAAGTATTCACCACAACCTGTGCAATGTATACAACCTGGCTCTTCATTCAATGCTATGAGACCACCCCATGTCCTGACGTGCAGTTTTGTTGATCTGGCATTACTTTTGAAGTAGGTTCAACTTGGAAACATTGGATCTGCTCATTAATAAGCAAATTGATGCAAAATTTGAGGCAGGCATTGCTGTCTTCTTGTGCAAAACAGTTGGTCCCAAATAGCTTTCAGTTTGTGTAAAACAACAACCAGGTCACCTATTTTGCTATAATAAAAATAATACTTAGCATAGGCCTTCTATGAAAGTGGCTACCCCTGGAGTCCAGGAATAAACACATTATTAGGAGGCACATTTGAAAGGATACCTCGGAGTTCTGTGAGGGGCGGTGAACTTCTGAGCCTCTTGAAGTAACTGCTATGGAGATTCTCCATTTCGCTTTAGCACACTGTTAAACCTATTCAGCTGCACTAGGGCTCTGTTTAAGTAATGTTAAAAGTTGACTTTAGACCCATAAAAGCCAGGAAACTCAGTGTTAAGGCTGAAAATCCTGGCTGCAGCTCTGGGTTTGGTGCAAGGCCTTATAAAAAAAAAATTGTTTTAAGACTGTTGTGGCAAACTAGATTTTTAGATTACACCATGGCCTTTTTGCTTTTCTGCACCTTTCTTTTCACTATTTTTATTCTTTTTTTTTGTTACAGCAAACATTTCTCAAACACTGCTTCAGATACCTGTGGTAACCAATACCTTTTCGTAGGTGGAAGTGGGGATATCATAGTAATGTAATCTCTGTGAAATGGTGAATATCTTTTCAGCAATGCCCACTAAAAGACCTTTAAGATTCCTATCTTGGGATGTGTGTTGACAAACAGGTGTACCATGGTATCTGAAGTGACAAACAGGTGTGCTGTTGTATCTGTAAAACGCTTTTTTATATGATCTAGTTTTGCTTCTTCTGCTTAAACCACAATTCAGAAAGAAAAGAGATAATTTAAGAGTTCCAGAAGGCAGCAGAGAGAAAAAAAAAAGAAGTTTTCAGGGAGATAGTTGAGTTGTGGGTTGCTGGTGAATAGGAGGCTTTTTTGATTTCAGTAGTGGGAGTGGAAAGTCAACACTGGGTGAAGTGCCGATGTGACAAGATGAAGGTTGCAGAGTTTTCTGAATAACCTTCAGTCCCGTTTACATCTAGGACAGAATCTCTATTGACTTCATGTGGGTAAAAATTTCAGGTCCAGATTGAGAAGGTCTCAAACAAGATAGTTAATGTGTTTTGGTGGGTTTTTTGTTTGTTTGTTTGTTTGTTTTTGTTTTTGTTTTTAATGTACAGGCAGTCTTGTGGTCTCTTTCAGCTTGTTTCAGCTTCTCTTACTGAAAAGATTTTTATCCAAAGAAATATGGGGGAGAAACTTTACAGATGATTTTATTCTCACGTCCTCCAAGATGGTTTGTTTAACCCAACACTTTCTATATAGACATTGCAAGCACAAGCTAAAATGGTGTAAGGGGGGACAGTATGTGGAACCTGACCTCAACATTGGAGTCTCTTGTAGTAACTAGCTAAGTATTTGTTGCTGGTTTCATGAGGAAATTGATTTGGCATATTTAACATTGTTTCTTTATTTTATCGGTAATGGGCTATTCCCATAGCTCAGTTAAAAAATAGTATGTGTGTGTGTGTATATATATATATATATATATATCTCACAGATTTACAACTCTGCTGTTTCACGAGGGATACACTTAATGTGACATAAGTCTCTGGATATGACAATTAAATTCACATGACCCACGGACTACCTCACAACCCAAAATTGCCCTTTGCATATTATGAGAGAGTGGTGATTACCTCTAATCACTTATTAAATTTGCTTTTCCGATGAAACTTTGTCTTTCCATGGCCTAAAAAGATGGAAGGGAAAAAAAATCTGGTGTTTGTAACAAAACCCAGTAATATCACAGTGCCCATTATCTGTACTTCTGCTAAATATGCTCAAAAGAACAGTGCCATGTTTCTTCTCTGTCACAAACATATTGAAACAGGAGAACCTTCTGTTGAGAAGAATCTTATATGCCTTATATGCCTAAGTGTTTAAGTAACTTCACAAATGGATCATTTTGTGTGGAGAATAACCCTGCATTGGAATAGCATTGAATTGTCTTGTTTGCTATATGCATGGATACCTCATCCTAGATAAACATGAGTCTCTGTCCCAGTGTTGATGAAAGTGATCTTTCTGTTTTTTTAAACTGTTGATAGGGTGTGGATGAGCAAAAGTTATGGGAGAATCTAAGCTCTGAATTTGCCATGAATCTGTGATTTTGGAGAATTCAAGTTCTTGAGAAATTCAAAGTCCTACTTGGTCACAGTTGTATTGTTACAGCTTTTAAATATTATTGTAATAAACTGGAAGCTCAAGAGCATGGGCTTTTCTGCATTATGCTTAAAACGTCCAGAGCCTCTAAAATGAGAGATTGAGGCTTGGCTGAGTCAACTCAACATTTCATTTTGCTGAAACAGATAAATACACTTTCATTTAATTTACTATGGGAAAATCTTTCAAAGGTAGGTCCCATGACACTTTCGGTGGTAGCAGATTTCTGCAAAAGAGTTTTTGGCCAAGGTCACTTTGTACTAGCTGTCCCCTTGACTGCCATTCTTCATCCCAGAGGTGACTGAATTTCAGTGATGGGTGAAATAATTTTTCTGCTTTAACTTAGAGTATCTTTGGACACAACATCTAAAATAAATGTGAGATATAATTAAACACATGGTGCAGATTTCTGTATATGGGGGAAGGGATAAATAATCTGTCTGTATCAATCTAATTTATAAAGGAAATATGTTAAGCCATGTTATATTTCTTCCTTTGTGTTTTTTCAAACAAACCCCACTATTTTTCTAAGGGATGAGTAAACTATCTCTGCCTTAGCAGATCTTAAAATTAGCAGGGAGGTCTCCTGATCTGGCATGCGAATAAAACTGTTTTGTTGTCTTTCCTATTTCAGGGCTACCCATGATAGACTCCAGCTTGCCCAAACATGTAATTCATGACTAAATGAAAGTCATTGCCTCTGTTCAAAAATCCAGACTGACACCTGCTAACAAGATCAGGGAGGTAGAGCACTAAATCCTTCACCAGCCTCTTAAATTTATATTCGTCCTTTATCTTATTGTTAGATCAGCACTGCAGTATTTACAAACAATAAACAGTGGGAAAGAAGATTCAGTGTTATAAGTAAAGGCAAAAATGGAAGTTATCCTTGGGTAAAACCACTGTGATCTGCAGGCTTGTTTGCAACTGAACCAAGGGTGTGAAATCTGAGTATGGTTTTTGACCCTTCTCATAACTAATATAATAGACCATTTCTCATAAGGGGAGAAATGGTCTATTAAATAAACAAAACCCAGGAGAGATCCTTTTCCTATTACAGACTACCTGTGTTGCACTGGATAAATTCTGTATGGAAGCATGCACCAAATCCCTGCTTGGAAAAAAGAGAATGAAACAGCATTTCCCTTGTCCACAGAGCAGTGGAAAGCCACACTAAATGCACTGCACCTTTACACTCTGATGAGGAGGGACAAATGAAAGCCTATATTTAGAATCTTAATACTAATGAGACTAAGATTAACCTTGACTAGGGTTTTATATCGGGATCAGCTACAGCTGCAACACCTGGATCACAGTTTCACTGGAGTTCAGGGCTTAGAGGAATCAGACTGCTTTGGTTTGGGCCCCCTACTCTAGCAGGGAGGGGTTTTCACTAAGGTGACTCAGTCTTTCAGGCTGGACCCTCTTTGCTTTGATTTCATGCTGTGGCAGATGTGACAGTGCAAATCCAGGCAACATAAGCACATCTCAAGAGGAAAGTTCCCTAAACAAGACATGCTTATGCCTATATACTTAAATCCATGGTAAGTCACACCAGTGACTATTTCAAAACAGTGCTAAGAGTGCATATTTTACATTGATACCATTATTATTAATAGCAAATATGAATGAGGAAAAAGATAGGGCACTAAGAATACAACTCTTCTATCAACTCACTCATCGCAGTTTTCCTTTTCTTGAGCCTGAATCCAACTTGAAATATTATTTTGAAAACTTCTGAATTTAACTCCAGACTCACCCTTTCTATATCCAATTGTTGTCTCATGGTAACAATTTAGATGGCAGTGATCCCTTGGGTGGGGCCTGTTCAGCATAAAGTCCATTTTCACACAACAGTTTGCAGGGCAGGGTTAGACTGCAAGTCTCCTATTCATTCTTGTCACACAGCTTCCCAGCACCTCTGTTACTTCTTTTAACCTGCGTCTATCTATGCTCAGCAAATGTTTTTGGGGACCCTTTCAACATGTAAATGAACCATGCCTATGTTGAGCTTTTACTGCTGGTGGGAGTGTCCTATTTCTCTCTTCCCAGAAAGAAGGAAAGGGGCTCCTTTAGTGAAGTACTGTAGGCTTTTATGTGCCTAAAATTTGTTCTGCCTCACCAACTTTCCATGTTTAATGTCCATTCTAATAGAATCCTGTTAGTACCCCATCCTCTTTCCAACTTTCATGCTGCAGCGTCGACTCTACTGTGCTGACAACTCTACTTCTTGAGATAGTAAATGGAGTGGAGGAAGGCAAGGAGCATGATATTGCATTCTCCATGACAGAGCTCTGCCTGCCCACCCTTGCCCACTGTCAAACTGATTTGGCATTGCCAACCTGCTCAACAGAATGGGTTTGAGCTGAAGCACGAAGACACAGTTCAGCCTGAACCCCCAAAACAAAGCCTTTGTTTTGGCAGCCTGAAGGATGACACTGGCACCACATGAATGAGTGGAACAGAGGCACTCTTGTGAAACCGGGCATGCTGTCATCAGGCTGGGGTTATCCAGGGGAAAGAAGCAGTAAGGGCCCATACCTCAAATAGCTTGCAATTCAGACCCACTCTTTTGATGTCCATAAAATCCTGTTCAGCCTTTTAAAACTGTTCAGATGGATCTCTCGTCCAGGACATGGGAGTTCCTCAGCACAAGACCCCTCTAATATCAGGAAATACTCTATTTATCCCACTCAGTGGTGGGAAAGCCAAGACAGGAAGACACTAGGGCCAGGAGTCATGCTGGAGGGCTGCGAGAGTGCAGCCGTCCTGCTGCTCACCCAGCCACCTCCACCCAACCCCGGCTGCACCCCAGAGGCTCCCAGGGGCTGATCTCAGCCTGGCTCCTGTCCCACTGCATGTGGCCAGTATGTCATGCTCATGACCACTGTGTTTGAGCCCATGGCAGCAGCTGGCAGCAGCCATTGGTTACGGGACCTGGATCTTGTGCTCTACCCAAACGCAGCACATATTCATTTGCAAGAATCAAGCAGGAATATTTCAGCATTGGCACCAGTTACTGATAGGCTTTCAGAAAAGAGATTTTTCCCACCTGCATGTTATAAAACCATACTAAATGGAGACTGTAATCTCTCGACATTAAACAAATGAGGAAGCTGCATTCTGAAACTCATAAGTCACCACCAGACTTTACCAAATAATAGCAATTGCATTGCTGATGGCCCTGTCTCTTGCTGTTAGCATGCTGAATAACAGGGAGTAGTGTGTTCTAGTGAGAGTATCTCATTTGTTCCAAGTACTGCAAGCATTCCTGCAAATCCACAGAGGCTCTTCATAATCTTTTGCAGGTGGTCAGATTTTAAATATTAGAAAGAAGTGAACTAACATATTAAAACAGGAAGATAAGCATTTCCCTTGTTTGTTTTCTATTGATTTGCTAAAGCAATGCATCTTATTTGTGTCACCTATTAGCTGATTTTGTAATATCCTGATGGACTGATGAATTTTTCTTTTTTAAATTCTCTTTTGCAGCTCAAAAAATTCCTATTTCTCACAGACAATAGACTGGAAAAGCAAGATAACTACTTCCCCAACAAAGCCTGATAGCTTCTAGAAACAATGACAGTAAGATTTAATCTGAATAAGTAGCAAGATTTTAAAATATGGGATAGAGGTTATACAGATAAATACTATTTTTCCCAGCAAGTATGTGCAAAGGGACAGTCTGCCTATTGGTAATTACTAGAAAATTGCAATCCAATTGAAATGGCTTATGGACTTCTACCTGATTCACATACAGAGAAAACACACAGGCATTACATGTCCAGAGAGCCATGCTGAAATCTTGTTTAAAGGGTGGTATCTGGGTAAAAAGAACTCTCTCAATCTTTTCCTTACCTCTGCAGCAAACTACTTAAAAAAATCTACCTAGGACAGATGATCAAATGCAAGGCCAACATGGATGGAAAATATACATTGCAGTGGTCAATTTTTTCCCTTTGAAAATGCTTAAAATATAATCCTTCAAAAATATCCACCTCACCTTCATGGAATAGACCCACTAGAAAGAATTGTCAGGATTTCTGGTTAGTTTGCATTTATTTTCATTCAGCTGTTAGCTATGATGTCAAATATCCTCTCAGTCTATCTATAAGCATGGTCTTCTCCATGACCAGGGCTTCCAATAGGAAGGAGTGACTGGGTGTGGATTTTGCATGTGATAGTCACATGTACTTGTCTTTTACATTACTCCCTTGCTGTACTCCTTAACTTGATCAGACATACCTGATACATTCACCTCTCTAGTCTTTCATCTGACATGCGATACACCCCCAAAATGCTCATTAGATAAAGTTTATTCCTGAAGTTGGCAAGGAGCAAAGATTCTGGGACAGCCAAACTACAAAGGGCAAGCTGAAAAAAGACGGTTCATAATAAATAATAATAATAATAAAACCAATAACATCAACAACAACAAAGCCAGGATTAGTTCTCTATCGACACAAAAGATGGAAAATGTCTTCCCCTTTAACTGATGATTTTGTAGAAACCCTTGCCACCTTTTTCTTGCAATTTAACTATGTAAGGAAGGATAGAGATATTTTTTGCTTGCTGTACTGATTTTTCCAGAGATTTGAGTGCCATTCCAGAGCCCTGAAAATGGCTAATTTCTCTGTAATTTACCTGACGTTTGCACACTAAGGCAAATGCAGTATACTGAATTGTTGGTTTTAAGCAGAGGCTGGCAACATACGTGTGAGAAGTCCTTTTCTGAAACCCTCTAGGCACTTGGGACCAGTTAAAATCTTTCTTGTTTCTTTCTGTTCTCATGTATCATCATTTGGGGTTATACAGGATGCTCTGGGAAGGCAAACCTCGGGCTGAAGGTCAGGCCCTCCCTGGTGAAGCAAAATTGTTGCTGCTGCTGAGGTGTTTGCAGGAAATCAATATGGCTGCTAAAGTGCCTTTGCTTAGGAAGGCTGCCTAAGTAGCCTTTCCCTCATCTCTAATGGCAAGTAACCTTCAGTTTATTAATCTGCAGAGCCATCAATATGTCTCTCTATGTCCCTGTGATTGATCTATATGCCTGATAGTGTGTGCTATTAAAATCCATGTTTTCCAGCTTTCCTGCTCACCTGGAAAGAGTGAAGCCAGTTTGGAAATCTTTACTGTGGAGCTGGAAAAGGAAAGCAGGGGGATGCTTCCCTTTTATCCACCATTACTAATATGTGTATAGGACTGGATTATTCAGATTAGGCCTTCCCCTCCTCCTACTCCCTACCTAAATGCCAATTTTCTCATGCATTTGTTGGCAGATACATATAATAAAGCTTGTCCTTAAAAAATGGACCTTTGAGGTAGAGGTTTATATCTTTGTTGTCCCCTAGGCAAGCCATTTAATCACTCTGTGTCTTCTCAATATCAAATGGAGATACTACTTAACTCCTGGCTTTAGTTTATCCTTCCTGCCAGGAAGCCGTTTGGAGTATGACTTACTTTTCAGTTTCTCTAGCAAAAGAGGAGTTGATTTTCAGGTAGAGCTGTCAGGAAAAATTAGTCTTAAAAAGTCTCAAATGGAAAGAATGAGAAGCAATCATTCCAGCTTTGCTCCTTGGTTTGCGATGGGCAAAAGCTCTGCTTGCAAAGCAGGAATTGAAAACCCCTGTTTGGAAAAACAGCTACCCACATTATGATCTGAAACACAGGTTAGAAAAATCAAGTCCACTAGTGTCTCTGGAGCAGACATATGCATATGGGGGCACAAAGTGGGGGAGGGAAGAGTGAGAGAGATTATTTAGGATGTTGAACATATTAAATGTGTACCTCTTAATATGCACTGTAGCATTTTAACAGATGTGGAAAAAATTTTGAGGTCAGGAAGGATAAGCCACCTCCTACTCTATCTAGTGTTTTAGAATTGATGAGGCAGTGCACATCATCTGGAGGGTAAGGTGAAGGATAGTGCAGCTCTGCCAATCCTCTGGCTTACTAACACAGTCCCTCACCTACAAGGAGACGTCCACACTCTGTGGAATAAAGGAGATAATGCTGTTTCAGCCATTTTGTTTTGTCTCTAATCTAGTCTCTTATGAGTGCTATTGAGAGCTGTTTTTAAAAATGGGCTTTTAGAATGCTTCTTTTCATGATATCTCATAATTAAACTTCAGCGAATGAGTTGAGCAATAACAGGGGAGTTCTGGTCTGTTTTATGAGGCAATACTCTAGTTCCTAAGTGGGTCAACTAGAAGACCTTTCTCTCTTGCATGGGAATTGAGTAATTGCTGGAAAAAACAGACTTGTGCTCCTCTTGTTAGTGTACTGCAAGCTCTTTATAATAAAATTGCTGAGCCCTGTCTAAATAATGAATTTCATGGAAATGCTGGTTCCTAAAGTTGTGACCTTCAGGCAACCAAAATCTGTGTCCAGATCCAGGTTCCACAGCTGGTCAGTCTGACTATGGCTGCCCAAATCTCTGGATCCAAATGCTCAGGATATTAGAAAGGTTACAGGTTTTTTGCTACTCAGACTTACTTCTAATTAGAAATGAAATACCATAAATAGTTTTTAGGGAAGGAAATGGAAGCCTAAAAGCAAAATGAAATTAAAGGTCAATCTTCAACTTAGCAGGATGATGTGTAACGTGGATTTAATAACAAGAAAATCCATTCTGAGAAGGAAAGAAAAAACCTCAAAATTACTAGACAGGTAAAAGACAGAATGGTTTAATATGTAACCTCATTCTCTGAAATATAAGGCAGGTGGAAAGCGTGAGCAAGTTCAATAACAAAAATTATAAATAGACCTAATAGTTGAGAGGCACTGGAAGAGAAACTGACTACACTTGGAGGCATCTAGAGTGAGGTAAAACAGCACTGGAAAATTAAATATAATATAGAATCAAATTTTGACAATATAGTGGTTTTTAAAAGAACAAAGAAACAAACCTGCTCTCCAGAATTTAATTTGGATCATTCTTGCTTCCTTATAGCATTTAAGCAAACCCAGTACAATTTTCCATGCACAGTTCAAACTCATCAGAAGAAGATTTATTAGGTATTTAAAATATTTCTAGATTCTTTCAACATTTTGATAACATTGCTTTCCATACCAATACAGTTTTTAGTCCGGAGGGCTTTTAGGTATCAAACCTCTAAGCAGGCTTTAAGTAAGTGTGAAGCCAAAAAAATGTAATTATTTACCTTTATTTTCCTTTAAGGACAATTCAATCTCCCTTTCACAGCTGGTGAAGCAGCATTAATAAATTCTGAATTCTCTGCATTTGAGACAAGCTCATTGTTGCCCTATATTTTTGTGGATAGGAATTTCCCAACTCTCATGCTAAGCCACATGCTGCAGCCTCATGAACATTTTTTGCTGTGGCCTGTTAAACTTCCCTCCCTGCTCCTAAGCAGGGCAGAGAGCCAGTGAGAAGTGATGAGTGCTTTTCATGGTAAGGAACAATACATGAAGACTTTCCAAATTAATTTAACATTCAGCAAGGAATGCTGTTGGCTGCATCAATTTCAGATACGCTGGCAAGCAGGAAATTATTTTCCATGTAGATGATGTTTCTATCCCTTCCCCCCACTCAGGACCCCTACGGTGAGAAGGAGGAAGAGAGGTTTTGTCTTTCAATGAAATCTAATTGTGGAGCGCGGTCAGGGAGGGGAAGGGTCAGGGGAAGGCCAGCCACATGAGCCTGTGCTGCAAGACATCTTTTGGAAAGAGTGGATCCTAGTGGCTCCATTGGGCACCCTTGGTCCCTGCTCTCCCCTTGGAGACAGGATGACCTTGTGGAAGGAGGTGGGAGCTGAGCTGGTGGAAAAACGTTGCTTTTTTCTGCAGTCTCTGGAGAGGGGCCTTGGATCTCGTCCTCTGTTTAGGCTAAACTCACTGATAGCTTACTGGTACAGATGGTTTCATTTCCTTTATCTCCCCAAAGGGTCCCTCAGGCTTTGTTAACTAAACATACCTAGAAGAATAGAATGGTTTGGGCTGCAAGACCTTAAAGACCATCCTGTTCCAACACCCCTACCGTAGACAGCGATATCTACTGCTGGATTGGTTCCTCAGAGCCCCATCCAGCTTAGCCTTGAACACTAGTAGGGATGTGGCATCCATAACTCCTCTGGGACTGTTCCAGTGTCTCACCACCCTCACAGTAAGGTATCTAATCTAAATCTAAATCTACACTTTTTCAGTTTAAAGCCCTTCCTGCTTGTTCTATCACTATGTCCTACAGTACTGCAAAGATTTGCCAGAGTTTGTGGGATTTCCATTTCTGAGCAAAGTGAATTTCCGCATGCTCTGGAAAGCCACCATGGATATGGCTGACATTTGTACACGCCTGGAGCTCTTCTGGTGACCAAGGTCTTGTGTGTGGGGTGTCATGACTTAACCTAAGAGAAAAATGGAAAGCAAGTTTGCAAGGTGAAAATAGCAGATGATGAAAGAAGAAGAGATATGTGCAGAAGGTCCAAAGTGTGGAAATTGTGAAGATCAAATATTAAATGTCCCAAGATTTCTAGGGACTATTTTACGATGGATTTTATCTCCAAATTGTGTGGCAGAAATCTCATATTAGAGCATTACAGTTGACATAAAAACCCCTTTAAATTCAATCAAGAGTATTTTAGAAATTTTGAGTGAATCTGATATGGAAGTAATTAGGAAAAGAAATAATAATCAGAAAATAATTTAATGCTTGTAAGGATGTAGATATATATATATATATCTACATACCTGATGCTCTTTATCATGTAGAACACACAGATCTCAAGACACCTATGCTCTTCCTAGTCATCCAGTCCATGGAAATAACAACAAATACTTTATAGTCAGTTAGAAAAGACTCAATTTCTAGATCTTAGCCCTTGATCTTATTTCTGCCTTTCTTCCGACCATTCCTGTAATTCTTGTCCTTGTAATACTGCAATTGCAGTTCAACTTTAAATACATTCTGCACTGTCTCAAAAGCTTTGCATTTATCTTTTGGAGTCTTGCAGACCATGAAAGTTTCTTAAATTGGCAGTGGGAGCATCTCAGTCATAAGGGGAGAAGACATAAAAACTTCAAGTTTAATGTGAATGTGCAATCTGATGCAAGCATTTCCACACCTGGTTAAGTCAGATTTCACTGAAACCATGGGGCAGGACTTGTGCTCCTGCTATGGGCACTTGGACTTGCTAAGGTTAGTGAAAAAAACCTACTGAAAAGGGACATGCTTCACTTGAAGCAGCTCAGCCCCTCTGAATGACTGCAGGTGAGGGCTCAGGCCTGCAATTGAGTTACTGCAGTTTAACGGGTTACCATGCATCAGCTAAGCTGCAGAAACAGTCGCGTGTGTCCTCCTCGCCTTTGACAAATGTAAGGTGATTTGGCTTAGCTTAATCTATTTTCATTGCAGGCTAAATTGAATTACCTCATATTTATGATGGGCTGTAAGGGCACTCAGAGAGAGTTATCTGGGTTCAACTGATCTCTGGTAACTTGCTTAGCCATGGTGGCTGGACTGTGGGTATAAACCCTAAATGGCCTTGTGCTCATAGGAGAAAGCTGACGTGAACTTCAGCAGACACAGATTTATAACTCACGATGAAGTAGTTTGGGATGTGGTAAGCCATTGACGGAACGGCTGGAATTGGCTTTTAAAGGAATAGAGTAGCTGGCAGGGCACTTCCTTAATGGGTTTCTGATTCGGGGATGTAGTTCCTTTCCCCTTTCACAGTCTGTGTTGGTTTGAGCTACAGCAGCAGAGAGCCTTGCTTGCCTTTCCTTTCTTCCTCAGTTTTTTTTTTTTCAGGCAAACATGTGGGATGGAGCTGGGATGATAGCTTTAACTCCCTGTGGGTTTTCTGTGAGGGTGCTTCAGTAGAGTAAATTAGTTTTAAATTTGGTTGTTCTACCATAACCTAAGTATTCTTAACTGAATTGTAAATTTAAATGTTAAGTGTTCCACTGAATGTTTAAATAATTCTAAAAGCACTTGGAGCATGGGATAAGTGCTGTAAAAATCTAAATAAATGAGTAAATTGTTTAACAGCATATGTGGTAATGCAAAATACTACATGTGTGCTAAGAGTAAGAGCTGTGCTTGAAATGGTTGCCAGAGTTTAAAATTCCTTGCTACATGCAAAACCTTTTCACATTAACAGGGCTCTTTTTTTCATGTTTAGCCTACTGTATAACTGGGAGAGGAAGATGAAGTTGGCAGTTTAGACTGTCAAACAGAGGTTTCAGCTCAGCAGTGAGGTGCAAAGAGATTAATTTGAACTCGACTGTTTACGTTACTGATCTCGTACCAGCTGGGTTTGTGGCATTAAGATGTCAATAGTACAACAGAATTTAACTAACAGCTTCATCACTGACATCATCTTTTGAAGGTACAGATGATTGCCTCCTTATGTACTAGGACATATTTCTTTAGGACAAGACTCTTTGTATGCTTTCATCTGGGAGGGCAAAGAAGGAGCGGGAAGTGGGGAGAGAGCCTTGAAATGAAGCTAATTAGAAAATATCCTACCACATAAGTGGTTTATTTAAGTAAGTTCCAGCGTAAAGGTTCTCATTTCCATATGGTATAAAAAGCTTTATTTTTTTCTTTTAGTCCAAATCCCTCTTTCTTTCAACTGGCACCAAAAGAGAGCCTCTAATGTAATAATAAACTGTCCTTTGTGAAGGGGCATCATTATTTTTAGTAGCTCAACCTTGAATGGAGAAGAGAAGCTTCTTGGAAGGACAGGAAGAGTTGATAATGGAGTTTCTCTCATATACCCTCTGCTCCCCCCCAGCCCCATACAATAATTATTAATCAAAGATAGCTGCAATGTCTTTCACTGAGGCTCTTTTGGTAACTCTCTTGGTCAGCTATCGGCTGTACAAGGTTCAAACTCGGTTAAGATGTCATTGATCTGGCATGCTGATCGCTGGTGTTCTTAAAAGGACATAAAAGGCAGAAATGCTAAAAAAAAGAAAAAAAAGCAAAATGCTTCTGGCTTAAGGACATGTGAAGGTATTTCTTTGGATTTCTTTGGGGGACATGGTTTCATTAATGAAGCTGACAGGATTGGTCCCTTGTTGAACAGGCTTTTCTACTGTCCCTTGATACTGTGGGTTATGGTGGGAGATGCAGATGAAGTGGGGATGATAACATTTTGGGGAAAATAAGTCAAGAATCACAAAACGTGAAATAGTTTTGTTTTATAAAATAATGATACAGCTAAATTTGACCTAAGTCTTCTCCAAAAGCTTTTCGTCCTGTGCTGTAGTGGCTGCTGCACCCCCTTGAAATCCTGCGCCTTTGAAGGAAATCACAATGTAATCCTTTGGTTTGGCACGTATTGTCCCTTAATGACAGGCATTACATTTGCACAGTACCATAAATCAAAGCTAGGGGCTGTTTTAAATAGGCTGCAGATGCATGTGGACGTTTTCTAAGTGGCACTTCACTAGAGAAGGGAGGGGGAACTATCCCACCGCTGCAGCTCATAGTAGAACAGGGCCAGCAGAGGGGCTTCCCATGTTCACAATATTTTCACTTCACCTGGGATTTAGCTCTACATGAAGACCTGTTTAGCAGAAGGAAATGTTTTTTGACTATGACCTCTGCAGGGTTTAATTGGGATTTAACTGTTCCTATTTTTTCACTCCATGTGGGAGTCTGGTGCTCTGTTTACAAGGTGTGTCATATCCTCTCAACCCCAGAGTCCTTCTCCCCCTCCTTCCTTTTTATGTTCTGGACAAACAGGGAGAAAGATACTTTTAAAGCAAATGCACATAGAAAAACCCACAATTACTGTCCCTGATTTTGCTGTGAAAACTTTACAACAGCAGTACTGAAAAATCTTCCCCTACCCCTCCTACTTCTTCTCAGAGAACGGAAAAATCCATCAAATTAACACATCAATGAGTTGATTGTAATCTCCAGGGTTCAGTGTAGCACTTTCTAGCCTCTCAGACAGGAGGCCAGCATGATTTATCAATGCAAACCTAATAGCATCAATATGAATCTAACTAAAAATCAATATTTCATTACCAAATTGTTAGTGAGAATGAAGAAAAATTGCCAGAGTCAGAGCATTCTCTAGGGTAGGAGCATCTGGAGTTCAATGTGACAAGATGAGTGATGCATGACTTGGGGCCTGGGGAAGGACACTGGGAGGACAGGCCACTACGTAAGGCCGAAGATTCACGAAGAAAGCACTTTTTTTTTTTTTTTTTTAAAGCTTTCTCTAAGAAGAAAGAAAATGTCTGAGAAAATAAAAATGGAAGGCACACTGCTATTTACCTAAACTGATGCAAAGTAGCTCAAATAACTGAATCCGAAAAATTAGTCTCTGCTATGGACACCTACACAGAACTGGTTTTCACAAGAGACAAATGAGGAAAATAAATTCAGTGGTCCAGATCCTGACTTCACCGACAAACGACAGAAATTTATAATAGTTTTCACAGTGGAAATACTTTGTTTTCATATCCTATGTACCTGAAATTTGATTTGGTAGACTTTGGATTTTCTGAAATTTCAGTATTATGGTGGATTTCTGTAGATTGCAACTGAAACGAGGACTGAAATCTTCTATCAAAAAGGCAGCAGTACTCAAAATATTGTGTTTGCTTGAAATGCATCCTAGTAATTAATGTGTTGCTTATTTAAAGAAACAGAGCAAAAAGTGCATGGAAGAGAGCCAAAAATATATTCAAAGCATAACTTTACAGTACGTTAAGTCATAAGTCTATTCTGGCAGCATGGTAAGAGCTTACATGCTTAGAACTGTGGAAAAATAAGAACAAAAGCCCTGAAATGTAGCTGTGATTTGAGATTCTCAGAGAGCCTTCTCATTACTCAGGTTCAACATATATTGGAGGATGATGGTTGGAGTTTTTGTGTCCCGGTGCTTTTTATTCACTTGGGATATCAGAAGGTTATTGGAATGTATAACAGCTGCTGTACTGTTTAACACCTGCATCTCTTTGGGTCTGGAACAACCATGTCATGGGACTTACAGAGTCCCCAATATTTGGGGTTTCATAGTCTTCTGAGGGGAAAAGTAGCACCATTTCTACCACCCTTAAATCTTCAATGGAGAGGTGATCCTCTCAGCTTTCAAATTTTGAAGAAAAGCATTTTAGTTCTTGCACTGAGAAAGCATGATCCAAAGGTGAATTGCAAAGGTTCAGAAACCAGGAAAAAACATAATCTCAAAAAAACTACTATGAAAAGACAACAAAGTACTAGTTGGTTTTTTTTTTTTTTTTTTTTTTTGTTTTTTTTGGTTTTTTGTTTTTTTTTTGTTTTTTTCTTTTTTTTTGGTTTGGTTTTTTTTTTTTTTTTTTAAAGTTAGTGGAGACCTGCAATGAATAGTCCTGAGGTTTCTCTAGTTCTTTTGTGTCCTTATTTGGCTAAGTCTGCTCCATATGGCTGCAGTCAACTTCTTTTTTTTAAGAGGGAGAGAAAGAATTTCCAGGTTAGTTGAACTTATTGCTTAGAATAAAATTTCTCCTAGACCCTGTGTTTCTAATTCTGGCAGCCTGTGATACATCACTAATCTCTAATTCCCTTACTCCCTAGGAACTGTCATTATTTTATGTATTGACTAATACAGTTGTCTCAGGGTAAATTTCCCCTGAAATCGAAGTTTACTTCTTGCATTAGAAGTGAAGCCTACTCCCTTTTATAAATGACAGACTCCTTTTATAACTTTGCATGTTTTGGAGGCAGTCACACTAGAAATGTATGGGATTTTGCTTGTTCTGGTTTTTGTTTTTGTTTTTGATGAGGGATTACCTGTACTTAAGACTGAGAAAACTGGAAGGCTAAATTCCTATGTCATAACACCAAGTTTTTTTTCTGAAAAAAATCTGATGAAGCCCAAAGGTATCAGTAAACAGAAAAGTTAGTGTCTCTGTTATCAGGAATTCCTTAAAGGTATTAATATCAATGAAAAACTCTTCTTTATTTGTATTGTAAATTTATGTCACCTCAAGCACTGAATGAAAACAGCATTTTTTTTTAAATATAGAGAAATTACAGCAAATACTTTGCAATACGGTAAGTAAACACACTGTTTAACTAGGCATGCCATGTTAACTGAAAATACCCTTAAATACATTCTAAATGTAAAGATATAACTATTACCACCCATTCAGCACCCCAAGCAGTTTGACAAAATTTTGAGGATAAATAAGTTTCTAATCTGTATAAATTCTTCTCAAGTGGTTTCTACTTCACAGATCTCTTCCTTTATTACATTTGTGCATGCCTCTTCTGCAGTAATCATAGTAAGTTTTAGTTTGTATTGCAGTTTAGAATTTGATAATGGACCCTTTTGGCTCCTGTGCTGCTTTGGGCTGGGGTAAATTTTTGTCACAGTAGCTGGTATAGAGCTGTGGTTTTGATTTGAGCTGAAAATGGTGTTGATGACCAAGGGATGTTTTTATTATTATTGAGCAGAACTTAACAAAGAGTCAAGGCCTTTTCTTCTCTCCACCCTACCCCACCAGAGAGGAGACTGGAAGCACACAAGGAGCTGGGAGGGGACACAGCTGGGACAGCTGACTTTGTTGACACAAGGAACATTCCATACCAACAGCTTAGTGCTCTGCACATAGATCTAGGGGAAAAAGGAGGAAGGAGGGATGTTCAGAGCGCTGGCATTTGTCTTCTCAAATCACCATTATGGGTGGTGGAGTCCTGTTTTCTTGGACAAGACTGAACACCTACCTGCCCATGGGAAGTGGGTGAATGAATTTATTTCATTGTCTTGCATGCGTGGCATTCACTTTAGCAAGTTTCCTCAGGTTTACACTTTCAATTCTCTCTCCCATCCCACCAGGGTGAAGTGAATGATCAGCTGAGTGGGGCTGAGTTGCCACATCTCCAAAAATACAAATGAATTATTACTGGGAAAATTCAGGCAGTAATTTTACTTCCATGCAGGCAGTAAATGGGGGCAAACATAGTCAGAAATAAAACAGGAATATTATATTTATTGAGAATTGACATCTTCATTAATTTGTATGTCCCACTTTCTGTTGGTACTGCTCTCTCTCACACAGGTTGAAGTTTTTCTTTTACTTGACGCTAGTCTGGAACTGAGTGACACCTTTGCTGCTAGTGAGCAGCTTAAAAATGGAAGACAAGATCCAATCAGACAGACTAATTAGGGTATCCAGTGAGGATAGAGCCTGAATATTCACTGCACTTTTTTGGAAATGCAGAACTGTGCAAATCCTTGCTTAGGCTGATTGAGACAGTCTGCCAGCCAATCAACCTTAGTGATCAGTGATAAAGAATGAAAAATATTAGAAAAGTAACATCCATAAAAGTTTTGGGAACTGCTTAACTTAAAAAAAACTGGCACTCTTAAATAAATGATCTAGCATTAGCAACTTTCTTGATTGAAAGGCTGAATTTATAGCAGTACCTTGCATAATCATTTGCTGCAGTATTGCAAGGGGAAACTTCACTCAAAGGTCAATCACAGAGGTTAAGCAACAATAGAGAATGACAGAAGACAGCCATGAGAATGGAAGACAAACACACTCAGTGGAAAGAAACCTCTTCTGGCTTTTTTTTCCTCTTAAAACTTCAAAGCAAATCCAGAGTAGATTGCTTTTACTGTTTGGATGTTATTTGTCTGTGCTTAGCAGGCGCATTGATTTGCAGGTGCAAACCAAATGCCTCTATGAGTGTGTCCTGTCAGATGTTGATGGAGAGTCAGAGGGGTACCTGGTGCCTCTGTGCTGCCTGGTTTCTTCATTTGCATGGTCTGGGTAGGTAGAAGAGCATGTGCTGGATTTGAATTCCAAAGTAAATATCAAAGATGTGTGACGACAGCATGGCCAATTGAACTGTTGGCATTTTATTTCTCACTGCATCAGCAGTGCATCTTCTGCCTACTTTCGATCCATCCTTTTTTTTGGACATCATCATGTAGACCAAGCAAGTATGGAAGAATAATTTCTTATGCTTGCATTGGCTTCAAACCAGTCGAGTTATGACTGCAGTCACCCTTTTCAGAGGCATTTGAATACTTGATGCTTCTGTTCCTGTGGATGTGCCCAGAAAATAAATACAGGCCCCAAAGCAGGAATGAACTGAAAGGTGGAGTGACCTTCCCGTTATAACTATTTGAAACTTGGAGGGGATGGAAAACTTTCAGATTTCCCCCTTTGATGAAGGAAGAAGAGCTAACATTGGAAAACATAGGGAAGCACATATTCAGCAGTAATGGCTAATCGTAGATATTGAAAGCCATAATGTGACTCAGAGACATACCATGCAAGGAGTAACTTGTAGCCACTCTGCTCATTTTACACTTATTTGCTTCCATACCCACAAACAAAGCAGGGTTTTAACCAGCAATATCTGTGCTTCTCTGACCTGCCTTTCAGTGTTGCTTGTGCAGTGGGTAAGCAAAAGGCCAGCTGAGGAGTTTATTCTCTATAATGAGTACACTTCACGATATGATGGAGTCCTTGACAAGAGTGTTTTACAGAAGGAGAAGCTAAGTAGTAGCTGAAAGATTTTGCTGTCTGAAGAGTAAATGTTTTGGCACACTGCCAAGTTTCTGTTTGATTACAAAGGAATTGGAAAGGGACATCCATCCAGGTCTAATAAAGCAATTGTTCATTTCTTTTAGGAAAGAATGAGCAGAAAAACTTTTTTACAATAGATCAAACATTTGGCAATTTATGTATTTACTTGCATATTTGCAAGGCTTGTGGGTAAAATAGACACCTGCTAAATGTATGATGTGACTGATGGTAAAAATGGGTTATTTTCACAGGTTTGTTCTTTACAACCGAACGGGCTTAAGAATTTTGCCATTTACATAACACAGCGTAAATTGTTTCACAGTAAATCTGCTTAGCAACTTTATTTATGGAAGAATGACATGTGCATTTTCTATGACACCTAATACTTGGGGTTTTTATTTTTCAAAACTGTTGTTTTACTCCCTTCTACCCAATTATTTATAGTTAAGATCTGTTTAGGCACTTTGTCTGAAAGGTAAGTTTCAGTAGGATCCTGTTATAGCATAGAATTTTCTGTTTGAAATACTAATATGTGACACTTCTATGCAATGCTTTTTTATTTATTCTTTTCCTGCAGGCTTTCAGATGCAAAATAACATGAGATTTGGCCTTTTAACAGTATTTAATTGCTGGGATGGTGAATCCATCATGAAAAATCAGGAGATTTGTATTATCCAATGCTTTCTCACCAGTTTAGACATAAAACAATGCTTCCAGCTCTCCTTTCCATTGGTGCATAATAGATTTATAAATTTTTTTGTGCCAAGACTCAGGGTTTACATTTAGGATCTGGTTGGGGGAAAAAAAAGTGAAAATACATTAATTCTCAATCTCTCTAGTCTCTGGCCTGAGGAAAATGTTGCCTTTTCTTCCTATATCTGCTTGCACTAAATTTGGGGGATGTACTTTGGATACTTCCTTGTGCAAAACCCACTTGGAAGAACAAATCAATCCTATCAGGAGCTTTTCTATCACCCTTGAGCTTTCTTTTCTCCCTGCCCTCTCCATGGGCTTATGTGCATGTACATAGCAGTACACACGAACTGTCACCCACCCATCCCCACATGCACATTCTCCCTAGCTCGTCCTAGCTCAGAAAAGTCTGAGGTTCTGTTGGATACTTATTTGCCTTTTTTTTTTTCTTTTCTTTTTTCCCCTCTATTTCTGTACTTTCTATCAAGTTCCTCTCAGTTTGTGGCAGGTTACCAAATAAGTTAACAGTTGGGTTCTTTGGCAGTTGTGACCTATGTCCTCAAGTTCCTGGCTTTGTTGGTTTTTCTCTTGATATGACATGGCTTTTCCCAAGGACTTCTGAAAGTCTACAGTGAGTAGCCAGCTCCTCATTGGTGCTTTGCATACCTGTACTCAGGGATGGCTTATCCTCTGGAGTATTGGAGGAATTCTGTGCTACCCAAGAAATATTCATAAAGCTTTTTCAAACTGATCAGAGATTCAGATGGAGATTGTACTGCAAATGTGCTGAGAAAAGCCTCTTACATAACTTAGCATGGACTAAAAGGGTTTTCCTTCTTTCCTTCAAAAATAGCCAAATCTATTAGTTATTTTTTATCCTAGGTTTTGTTTTTTTATAAAATGTTTACTCACAAACAGAATCTCTTCTTCAAAAACCCAAGCGCTTCTGCAGAGGTTTATTTTTCCTTGAGAAAGTGAAATAATCTGCACTAAGGTCAGTGCTTCTCTGCTTACATTGCCATATGTAGCTAAATAATAAATTAAAACAACCTGGTCCTAAACTAAACAAGACTGGTCCTTTGGTCCTTCTAAACCATAGTGAGCTATAGGAACACTTGTTTTAGGAAGGTGAGTTTCATGGAAACCAAGGAATTAGGGTTTTGCTGCTCTTCTGCACTTTGTATCTAGTTTATACTGTTTAACTGCTTTGCTGCTATGTGAAATTTAGCATAGAGCAACAAATCCTACTCTTCTACCTATGGAAGTGTAGGGGTGGAGCCTGCATAGATAAGTATCATTTCTGACTTCTATATTCCAGGTAAGTGATTTATCCAATATCACTGTTTAGTGGACTGGAGGGAAAAGCTTGAGATTTCTGCAAGAGAACAATATTTAATATTCTAGC
>VWZN01017956.1:673804-688401 GCA_013396955.1 Regulus satrapa | reverse complement strand
AAAAAAAAAAAGAAAAAAATAAGAGTCAGCTGTAGGAGAATCTCTTATTTGTCCTTGCAAATCTGCAGGTGGTGTGTAAGTCTTCTCCATTTGTGTGCCTCAGCCATTGTACCTGGATAATTCTCTGTGTGTGCTCATGCTCTTTGCTCACTGGATTGCCGCAGCACCTAAAAATATCAGGCAAAATCAGCCTCCTTCTGTGCTCTGTTCTGCACCTGTGTGCAGGGAAAGCCTGTCCTCACCACAGAAAAACTTGCACCTGAGGCTGCACTCCTGTAGGCAGTGTGTTAAACTGTGATAATAGTGACATAGAAGTACCTTTCAGGTGGATGTGTTAATCGTCGTCATGGGAGACCTATGTACATACGATGAATGTAGTGTCATACTTATTTTAAGAAGGGAAAATGTATGCTACAGACAAAGCAAAGAATTAAAAACCAGATATCCTTATTTCTGTATGAGAGTTTTGGTGCATGATGATGCTTTTCTTTCTTACCTCGGTGTATTTTTAAAAACCTTCCAAGAGCCCCTATCTTTCCTTGCCCATTTGCAAAATGGTGCGGAAAGGCTTATCTAACTTCTGGGACACTGAGAGGCTTTACCCTGCTGTGGGAATCTCTGAGATACTGGGGTAAGACAGCAGGATATTTTACCGCACAATGTTTCCGCAATGTTTCTTGCAGCTGGTGCAAGGGAGTAACACTGCGTATGTCAGAACAAGCAAGGTGCTCCAGGTATCAGATAATTACAAGGTCTTATTAAGTAATTAATGTTCGTGGACTCCCCTTAATGTTTGTGTGCCTTCTCCAGTCAGGTTTACTACATTCTATCGAGACTCCTAAATACTTTCTTAGCAACCAAAACAAGAAATGACTTGATATTAAACGTGTTACCTATTCTGTAGTCACTACTGGCTGACAACTCTACACTGCTTATTAATTTCCTGCAATGTACTGTTTATTGATATTGCCTTTATTGTGGTACCTCACCTCAGCCATGAAGGGAGGACACGCACCTCCATCTTGAGCTAATGGCATTGCTGCCAATGCTGCAGGGAGGCTGAAGAGCAATGTGACTAATAAAACACAACCAATAAAAATATGAAAGAAAAAATGTCCCTACTAGAAAGAAATGCATATTCCAAGTGCTTGCACAGCGCCTGGGGCTGTTAATCATCACTCCATGGGCACCCCTAAACAACTCTAAACAGCAGTTAGAAAAGGATCAGATGGCTGTTTAGGGGACTCGGCAGAGTGGTATTTGTTTGACTGGCAGGTGGCCATGCTTGTAAGGTGCACTGTGAATAATAACAACAGTGGCTTAAACATGAAGATGAAGGATTTTACTCATTTACTGTCTTTAGGATTCCTTTCCATTTTGTATGAGGAGATAAAGGAGGTGCTGGACTTAAAGGGCACTGGCACATTGCAGAGAGTGGTGGGGCCTGCCGAGCAGACCGCTGTAAAGGGCAAAATGGAAGTAGCAGTTTCAAGCAGTTTACCTGGACTTGCTTGTCCTGGGGGGAAAAAAAAATCTCTTTGTACCACTGATTAATAGCTCTTTCCTCCCTGTTTCTTGCCTGCATTTGTCATGGAGGAAGCTTGTGAACATCCTTTGCTCCTCTCCAAGTGCATATGCAAACTCTCCTCTCATCTCCAATTCATTAATCATAAACACTTTTGTTATGTGTGTTTCTTCTCCTTTCCTTTCCCTTCTGAATGCATCCCCCTGCCATTCTTTTCCCTTGATTGCTCCTGCCAAGGGCCGTGCTGCCCGTGGTGGTGGCCCAGGAGCTGCTGTGTGCCAGGTGCCCTGTGGGTGCCCAGGGCAGCTCACCTCCTGAAGCTGGATGCTCCACATATCATGGAAGCAGGGGTCTGCTGTTGAGCTGGCTTTCCAGCCTGGCTCTATGACAGTGGTGCTGTGGGGCTGACTTGGCGAGTATCTATCATTTTGCAGGAAGTAAAAAATTGCACATAATCATCATCAGTCATTCATTATCAGCCCCTCTCAGCCTGCTGCTGGGCAAAGCTTTCTCCTCTGTTTGTTTCCCTTGTGCTGATTGCTGCAGATAGTTATTTATATATTTATTTTTGCCAGAACTTTGCCACCCTTGGAAAGCAAAGTTGGCAAGTGATAATAGAGCATGGATTGCCAAAATCCAGTTTCCCTTGCCTCTCAAAAAAAAAAAAAAAAAAAAAAAAAAAAAAAAAAAAAAAAAAAAAAAAAAAGAAAGAAAGAAAGAAAGGTTTACTGCTAGTGATACATATTTACTGAGTTACTTGGACAGGAAACTAGGAAACTGTGGAATTTGCTGAGTTTTAGCATGGGGCATGAAGGCACACTGGTACAGGCATCAGTAGGGACTGGTGATCATACTTGAAAATCCTGGTGGGATCCCACAGCCTGATCTAAAATCCTTGCCAAGAGTTCTGCCATCACCCATGCCAGCCTGATCCAATCTGTGCTGTAGGCATGCCTTCAGTGGCGGTGGGAAAATAAAGCTTATATGACATTACCTACACTCAAATCAGCAGCAGGAAGAGAGTTTCAAATGCTTCTGAGGGAAAACTGCATTTTTAAAAAGATCAATGACTCCAATCCATATAAGCATCCAGGGGCTTGGAGACTCAGCCAAACTTTTTTGAATTAAAAATACTGAGGGATTAGGCTTTCCTGAGACTTTTTCCTAATGCTTCCTGCTTTGAGGAGATTTTTGGCAGATATTTCTATCTATTGCTTCACAGGTCCAAAACCACTGAGAGGTCTCATATAGGAAGAAAAAGTGTTTGTTAAATACTGTGTTTACTTTGTCTGTTCCAAGCGGGAATAAACAATGTAGTTTATAAAATGACAACAGGAAAGATCATTACCTTTGCATTAGGATTCTTAGTGTTTGCTAGTGAATCCAAGGCTCTACACTATGGCCCTTAGAAACCTTCAGTGCCCATGGCTATCTGATGAAATCTCACTGACCTCCCCAGAACTACAGCAGTTTTGTTGCCGGAATGTGGGGGCAGAAAAGTTTCTGAGTCACATGTGTTTCAGACACACACACTCCTTGCCCTTAACTTTTAAAATGTTTTCCTGATAGGCATTCATAAAGCTACCTGGTACATTTCATAAAGCTATCTGGCTGCAGCAGGTCTCAGAGAAGTTTCTTTCTTCACTGACTTGTCTTGAGAGTGGCAGAGAAAATGCAACCTTGACCTGACCTGCTCTATGAGACCTAGTAGTTGTGAGTTTGTGCGCATGTATCTTTGAGATTAATGTGCTGGAGAGCATGCACACAGCTGGGAGATGGGAAGTGGGGCTGCACTTGCAGGCAGGAAGCGTTTACTCTTTCTCTTCCCCTCTGCAGAGAGCTGGGTCAAGAGGATTTGCTGCCTTCTGGTCAGGCAGTCCCATCTCCACCTACACTGCCTCTTTCCTCTACTCTCAGCACCAGGTTGCATAGACCCTTGCAATCCCACATGACAGATGTAATATGATCCTTGTGAAGTGTGTGATGCAGGGAGTCATGGAAGTAATGATTTAATATAACAGACTACATGCCTCCAAACTATAGTATCTAGAGGGAAAGATTAGCTGTTTTGGCAGTCCTGCCTCAGGAGAGGAGGATCCACCTATTTGTATAGTCAGAGCTTTCTTTATGGGAGGCTAAGAGGTGAAGGAGCCCCTGGACAGCTCAGCTGAACTTTTTGCATGACTTAGGAACCCAAAAAATCTGTCGCATTATCATGTATCTTGCTATATGTGCCTAACTGGCATGTACCACATGGGAATAAATGTCCTTAATGGTGGGATTTTCAAAACTCCCAGCATCCTTATGCTTCTAAATCTCTGAAAATAGTTTGTCTCTTGTTATGCATTTTTCCTCAACTTTGCATCACTTTGCATTTGTTGCCATTTAGTAGTTTCTTAGAGTTGCATCTAGCCTGAATGTTACACATTTGAGGCATATTGATAACACTTGTAGGGACTCAACATCTGGAGAAAGCTTAAGACAACAAACCTTAAGCCCAGCTTTCCTCTTGGTCACACAGATAAAAGCAGGAACAATAATGATAATAGCTGAAGAAACACATATTTTTCTCTGCAATGTAGAATAATGATGGAAATTGGGTTGGGTGACTTGTCAGATGTCAAAAATGCATCAAAAGTGAGATGGAACCCTCCTTTTTTGTTTCACAGGTGAAATTTGAATGGAAAATGGGAAGCAAATACCCTGTTCTCTCTGTCCCCTAACAGATTTGTTTTATGAAAGCAAAATAGAAACTTTTGGCCAGTGTTACTGTCCTCACAAAAATGTTCCTTTTCAAATGAAGATAATTTGCCATTTTTGTATTACAATTTGTTTAGTTTGCTTTCAGTGAAAATATGTCAATATAATACTTTGGTATTGGTACAACTGTCCTTTCCTGGTTTATTCTAGAAAGAAGCTTCCTGTGTTATGTAATTAGTCCAGTGAAAATAGAGGTTATTTAATTTTACCATACCTGCTGAGTTTACCTCAATATGTGCATTTAAATCTGGGATTTGTATTTTCTGTTTAAATATTCTGGTGCAAGCACAAATCTTACAGTCTCAGTAGTTTGACTGGTATGTCTTGTTTTACATGGTATGTGGCTTAGTTGATTTAGTATTCAGTACTACAGGAGAAAATAAAAGTGAAATAATCCAGAAGCCTATAGTAAGGGATACTTTGAGAAAGAATACTCTACAAATTGTTTACTTGCTCTGAGCTTTCACTCTTTGGATTAAGTCACAAATTTCCAGCAAGTAAATTGTCTGCATGTGTATCTGTGGGCACATGTGCTGTGGATATATGGTAAAATGTGCCTGGCTATAGATTTTTGTTACAAATGGCAAAGTCAGCCGATTGTTCCTAAGTTGCAAATGTAAATCCATTTATGGCTTTGTAATTTTGCAATTTTGCACGCTATTAACATGAGATCAGTTTGCAGTTTTGGAGCTCCCGTGTCCTTAAACTTTGAAGCAAAACCCAGAGATTTATGAACCCAGGTGAATCAAAGCTTCAAGAAAAGCTCTCACAGAACAGAGATTTGCACAATTCTTATCTTCTGCCAAATTATTCAAGCAGATAGTAGAGAAAAATAGTTTCTATAATATATGGGAAGCGAGGGAAAATGGAATAGGAGTGTAAGCAACACACTCAGTAGGTAAAATGTCTCCTCACTTTCTGTAAGAATTTTGATTGATAGATTCCTCTGCAGTCTCCTCCATAAGGCTAATTTAAGGAATCACCTATGTGTTGCAAGTTTAACTTTCTTTTCAAATTAATCCCTTAAGAAAGAGGGGTTCTAAGCTGTGGTTTATTAGACAAAATTTTTCCATGTGTCTCAGGGCCAGACACATACCTGAAAAAGAAATCTGAGCACATACTGGATAGTGGGAAATTTGGAGGTTTAAAAGTACCAGTATTGGTTTCTTTCTTTGTCTTTTTCCCTCCCCCACCCCGTAAAGTAGTTAGTTTTTATAGATTATGAAGCCAGAAGGGACCACTACAATCATCAAATCTGACCTCCTGTTTAACACAGGCCATAGGCTTCGCTGAATTAATTCCTGTCTGAACTAGAGCATATCTTTTCGAAAGTCAACTTCTCACTTCCCAGCATATGAAAAGGTCTCCCATGACACCTATAGACCTTTCATAATGGACAGATTCTTCCCATGATACGGACAAATTGCATTTTTCCTGGGAGGTACTGCCCCACTCTGAGCTGATAAAGGAAGACCCAGGAACTATAGGTATGCTGTGATTACTTCTTTTGCACTCTGTGGTGTTCCAGGAGCTTGTGCATCTTCTGCTTTATGAGATATACTTGGCCTAGGGGAGCTAAGTGGAAGGATGAGGGAGAAGAGGAGGTGCATAATGGTATGGCCTCCAGCACTGTTATTTATGACAGTATCCTTCCAGCAATCTGTTCCTGCATAGGGTGAAGGCATGGTTTCAATTCTGCCCTTGAAACATGGATTAAGCAATGTTGCTAATACATATTTGTCCCTGCGGCTGTCAAACATTTCACTGATACTAGACTCTGTAGACAGCTTAATAGCTAGGTCTTCTGTCAATGTTACTGCAGCAGTGTCTCCTTTGCTTTAAGATGCTGTTCAGATTTATTCAAGCAATAGGTGTAGCACGGTGCTTGGTAAATAGCTGCACCTGACTGTGTGCTTGTATCATCACTGCTTGCTGACATCCCAAGTGACCAGATGAAATGGATGGACTAGGGAAACCAAGTGCTGAGAAGAATCCAGTGAGTGAACGTTGGAAAGATCATCTGTCTCGTCCCTATTTTATGTCTCCTGAAAGAGTTACATGCACAATGCATTATTATTCTAGAAGTCTCTGAACAATAACTACTATCCACGGTGGCTGAAAATGTGTGTGGCCAGAAATATTGGACAAATGCTTTTGTTATTGTTGTTAGTATGATGCTTTCTTTACTTGTGTTGGTGTAATCTAGGTGCTTCTGGTTTTCAAGTAACAGTATTTAACATATGACCAGATTTAATTTATCTAGGTGCTAGAGATCAAAATTTTACATGAAAAATAAGAACCAAGAGTATGGTATATGTCTACACATGATGACAATATTTTGCTACCTATCAAAGAACAAAATATAATTAAAGAATGTTATTTTTCTAGTCTGTAAAATTGCAGTTCACCTATAAAATGGGATGTGATGAGTATTGGCTTCTCAGTGCTGTTGCCCCTAATTGATGGAGGAACAGTGATTGGTGCTATCTCTACTTCATACTTGCATCACTATTAAACTTTGACTTTTCCCACTATCTAAAGTTTCTCGTGATAGTTTTCTGCTGGAGCATCATCATTTCAATCACCAATCATCATTGGTGATTGAAAAGCTATGATGAATATCTCCAAATCTCACCCCATCAGCTGAAATACTTTCATGGGTTATTTTTACTCCACAGCACATTACTTCGTCTCCCTAAAATTTGTGGATAACTAAGTGACCCTGATTGGCAGGATACAACACGTAAAAAGGTCTGAGTCTGAGGTAGAGTCTGGGTTAGAGGTCTGCATTGTGCATGAGGCACTTCCTACCCTGGGAAGCTCTGGGCCACTGCTGTGTTTGAAGCAGCAAACAGCGAGACCAGCTGTTGAGGCCCTGGCAAGCTGTGAGCGAGCACACACTCAATCTCATAAGCCCCCACACATCTGAAATGAAGCAAATGTCTGATCTTTTGGACTTCCTTTCACTTGCCTCAAGTTTATTTTTTCTTCCAATATTGATTGGGCTGGAAGAAAAATACTTCTGGATCTTGTTTAGTACCATTTTCTGTAAGAAACCAGACATCAGAGTGTTTTAACATTTAACTCCTGCCATACCTGCTACATAAATTACAGTTATTATTATAGTAATTTGTTTGAAGCTTCTTCAGCATCAATAGTTAAGCGCACAATCACACCTTGGAAAATACTTACTCTGTGTGACTTTGCTGTAGCTTCAGACTTCCTTTGCAAGCCTCCAGGGACATGAAGACCTTAGCTCTGACCTACATTTCTGGTACTGAGTCCACTTTTGCTTATTCTGCTTTGCCAATAATACCTTTATGTATTTTCATTGCCTTTCTACTTACCTCTATGATCTATTGGTAACTGTTCAATCCTCTCTAAAACTTCTGTTTTGCCTTGAGACAAATGGAATGAAAAATACACTGTGATTAAACTTACGTGTACTATGGAGAAATAATGTTTATATTTTCTCTCTCAATTCTAAGGCAACTATTTGAGGAGTGGGAGGGGATATTACATGCTTGGTATTTTCGTGCTTTCTAGAACATGGAGCCTGAAGTAGGGGACAGTATCCTCACATCAAAGAATATTTTTAGATTACCTCTTTTTATTTTTCTTGAGAACTGTGGAAAACTCAGTGTTCACGTTCTTTCACAAAATTTTATACTTTCCTACTGAGGTGTTGTGAACTAATGGTTGAAGCAAATCATCTGAGAAGGACATAGTCTCACTGCATGTCAAGTAGTGAAAAACACGATTTTTTATAATGTTGATTAAAGTAAATTATTTTATTAATCACGGGAAACTTGGCAGTTTTGATAATTTCAAACCTGAATTTCTTCTTGGTGTGAGTCATCCTCCTAAATAAAGAAGACAATAAATTTATTTGCACATCCTCACTGGGAACTGCTGTGCATTTTCTTGCACTGCTAACTTCCAAGCTGACTCTGTTTTTTAACATTTATCAGTCTATCCTTAGTGATCTTCATATCTTTGACAGTACCATTGTGTCCTGGCTTATTACTTAGTCAACATCCCATTTTCTGGTCTGCTTGGGGTTTGGTAGGATTAGTGCAATGCTCAGGGAAGGAAAGCAAGCCTTATCATCAGCTTGACCAATCTGAAATGCTGACTGCTGAATTAAAAGTAGCAAGTACCACGAGTACTACACACCATGAGCAGTTTATGAGCAATTTGCAGACTGAAATTGGTTTGCCCAAAACTTTTATTGGACAGCTTCAAATAGAAAACGAACTTGTAAAAACTGCAGTTTTTTCATGAACTGCAATCATGAATAAGATAAATTATGTTGTACAAACTCTGCCTACTGTTAATTTCACCAAGGGAGACATAAGAAGCTGCTGATGCCACTGGAGAGGGCTGAGGACCTATCGCCCCTACTGTACAAGAATATTGTTTAAATGAAGGAACTCAAGTGAAATGAAGCAAATGATGGAATAAACATTGCAGATGCAATTGAAAATGTGTGCCAACTTTTATGAATTAGAAATTAATGTTAATGTTCCTTAGATCAAGAAATTACCAGCTTGTACCAAACCTTCTTTAAGTTCTTAATTTTAAAAATCCAATCTTTAACTTGTCAAAAACTTAGATTGCAGTTGTACTGTGCCATCCAAAATACTTAATCCTTCTTTCTTGCCTTATTTCTTCCTCCTTCCCAGGGCTGACTCCTTAAAAGCCTAATGAGGAAGAAAGCATGGTCCAACTGACATGACATCTTTGTGACAGTTGTGGTCTATAGCTCTTTCATTTGTGCAAATCCAGTGTCCAGTATCCTGATGTGTCAGCTGTATGTAAAGTGAACAATTAGCTAAAATGACAACCTTACTTTGCTCTGATAAATACCCTGCCATTACTATACCTGTCTGTGATGCAGGTGTATCATAAGCTACTCTACTAGGCGTCCTGGCTGAGGAGGATAAATGCTGAATGGCATTTTTTTTAGCTGAAGGGGTTTTTAGTGTTAAATTACTATGTAGTCTTTTAGGTTGAATTTCATAATTATGAAATAATTTGAGAAAGAACTTTCAATCACTTTTTAGAAACATTTATCAAATTCTTTCTGAGCTGCAACTCTCAGTAAAGTAAAAAGCATTTCTTTTCTGCCTCTGAGGACAACATTTTGTCCACAGATTGCAACTTAAACATATTTTTATCTGAAATACTATGTTTCAAAGGCTGGTAAGAGATTTATTGTGATGTATTAAACCATCTGTTTCCAAGGACGGTGCTCTGCATTCCAGCATTAGCCAATGCTTGTGGTGCTGTGTTTTTGATTCTCAAAGCTCCTTTGCCATTTTAACTTATTTGTAGGTAACAGAGTGTTTTCACTGACTGGCAAAGCAGATGTCCTTGAGCAGTCAAATCTTGAGCAGTCTACAGGAGAGGTCATCTGCAGGGGTACTTGCAACTTTTTTCTATTGATGTTTTTCCTTTCCTGTACAGACTCCTAATAAACTTTGGAATCAATAAAAAATTAAATGCGAAGTAGCAGCTTTTCCAAAATGTGTCAGTGAATTAAGAAAATACTTTTACAGAGGGATATACAAGATATTAACTTCTTTTTATGTAGCTAGCTATAAGGCAAAATATATTTTAGTCTATTTCAATAGAACATATAGATCAAAATGCTACAGGTCTGTGGGCAATCAAAGTTCAAATGGTGTGAATTTTTTCATCTGCAAAGAAAAGAGCAGTCGTCAGAGAGGTTTTATTTCTCTGTAAGCATTGCACTCAAACTCAAAGAGCTTTCAGAGGCTGTTCAGTGCTGGCACTCTTTTGTTATGGTTGGAAGAAAATAAAATAAAGAAAATAAAATTCAGAGAGATAACAGTTTATTTGCCAAAAAAGGCAGGCTTGGCTCTACCAAACATACTTACAAAACTTGGGAAAAGTGAGTATGACAGACAGGTGAAAAAACAGACAATTTTGCGGCCTGGGAAACATTTTCTTTTTGGTATTTTCATTGGTTTTAAACATTTTAAAATATTGTCCAGTGCAACATGACTTTTCATGCACAAGAGGGACTTGGGAGCAGATAAGCATATATTGACTGCATGGTTGCTAAGTGAAGTGCAGTAAAAGAATACAAAAGGGCCATCACCACCTCCAACCCACCTTCCAAAATCCTGCTGTTTGAAAGTAGTTTGAATTCCACAAATTGTGTGGCATTCAGTTCCTTTTCCTAATCAATGTTTTTGTCTTTCAATGCTCTGATAATCCCAAATTTCAAGAAAGTATTTGATATAAATATTTGATGTAAATAGAGCAATTATTCTTCAAGGCTAGTTTCTTACTTTGTGAGATGATAGATTATGTCACATTAAAAGGGAAAGTCTAAAAGGTTTCTCTTTCTCCTTATTCTCTGTCTTTGTTTTCATAGAAAGGGAACACTAGCCAGGGCAGTCCCAGGCATGAGTAAGAGATCCTAGAAGCATCTCCAAGGATCCACATGGTATTTCCTGGCAATTACATTGCCTATGTGGCTGAACTGTGCTGCTCTGCTTGTGCTACTTAGGATTTGCTGTCCTCTGATACAGTTTTTGAACTCAAAAATTCAGGAAGCCTACAAAAATAATATGTTTTGGATATTACCATGACTACCAACTAAAGGTACTAGAGAAAATAGCTTGTTTGCCTTAGTCTCTAGTTGCATGCAAAACAAATACTATACAGGCAATTATTATAGAATTCTCAGAAAGTGGCCTTCAAGCATACAATCAAAGCAAACTCAGAGCTACTCATAAACAAATATTAAAAGCACCTTGAGCTCCTTGATTTTATTTTTATCATTCTGAATCGGGTACTTTGCTAATTTTCTTAGAAATGTGGACTTAAAGTTGGTGTCTAGGTTCTTAGTATAATTGGGCTTTTTTTTTTTTTTCATAATTGCAAGTTAAGATTTCTACTTTCAATAGTACTGCAGACAGCAGTGACTCAAGGTTATGTTGCACTAGTCCTAACATTGGTTTTGAAGAGTAAAATATTTCATTTACAAGCTCTAGTTTAAAATGCAGCTTTTCTGAGTGATGGAAACCTGTACTATACAGCCTTGGTATAATATCTGGTATACTGTACTTTGGGGAATGAACAGAAGCCCTGAGTGCTAGCACAGCCATTGAAGAGATGGTCTTATATTTACAGTATGGTATCTCATTTTGAATAGAATTTATCCAGCAAAATATTCAAAAAAATGTGCTGATATATTGCCTTCTGAAGGTCAGTTTTTGGAGGAAATCTGTCAATTTAGCTTTCTGCTTCAAGTAGATTCTCAGGATGTGAATTTTGTGAGGTTACCTACCTAAATTCCTTTTTTCACTATCCTCCTTTTTTTTTGTTTGTTTGTTTTTTGGGTTTTTTTAATAATGCATATCATTTATTTTCTATTGAATGGTTTCTATTAAAAGCACATGTTATTATGGTTCTAAAAAGAGTTTATATAATCGCTATTTTGGTAATTGCTTTATACTACTTTGTTAGGAATTCACAACTCTTGTGCACTCACAAAAAATCCCTAGTTGCTGTACTGTCTTTGTTTTTTCCCCCTAAACACTAGATTTAGAAGACCCAGTTTTGTATGCCATAGTCTTCCCAAAATAGACCCCTGTCCAGGATAAATTCTCATGCCTGGGGAACTTCCAGTTTGCAGATTGCAAATCTTGCCTGTGGTCCAGAGAGGGGGGAGTCAAAGAAAGTTTTCAGAGTTGAAAACGTATAAAAATAGAGAAAAGCTAAAGAGGGAAGACAGAACTACACTGACTACTATGGTGAGGTTCTGAAAACTCCCTGCTAAATGAAGGAATTCTCAAAACATTTATGGTTGATTTTAGGAACCAAGAATTTGTCAAGTGTTATGAAGCAGCAAGCGGCCAGCATTAGACAGAAAATATCCTTAGACAAAACTACTGATGCCAGCCAAAAATCTGTGCAGAAGTTATTCCTCATGTTATTTTTTTCCTGGTGATTTGTGTGTAGACTTGAAGTTTCTTCTTATACACTGGAGGAAATGAAACTTTTGGATTTGTACCCAGAATGCTCCTTTGCTGAATATAAAAGTTTTTCCAATTTGCAACTATACCAAAGTCATTTGAGAAAATCTCTGTGCCATTGGCAATGCTACTGGGTGAAAGGCTTTATGAACCTTGTGGAGATATTTTACCTATGGAGGACTTTTTCCAGAATGTGTCATGGTCTGCAGCTGGATCCCTGCAAATAGCATCTACTGAGAGTTTTGGAGTCTAAACTACACATGTTCCTGTTTGGCCATTTATTGAACATTATAGGGGCTGCTTCAGCTTCTTTTATAGAAGGTTTTGGAGCTGAAGCTTGCACACAAAGAAAAAAACACCTTATGAAAAAGACTTCCTGTGGCACACATTTAACCTGAATTTTACTGTTCTGCTGCCTACTTCAAGCAATGCAGTTGAAGGAAAGGAAATGTAAGACATGCAAGGCTTAAATTTCTAAGGAGTGAAAAATTTCAGTTCTCATCTCCCACTCATACCAAAATGTTGATGATCAGTAAAGCCACTTGAGCAAAATCCCATCCTTTTATTATCATTTTGTCTCTTGCTGGTTTTGCATTGAAAAATGCATGTTTGTAATGCATTTTAAAAAATCCCCTGAAATGATTCATTTGGAAGAGATCCAAACAGTACATTTTTCTTCATTCACAGAATTTTTGTCTTCATTTTTCTCTGAAACAAAATTTTGGCAAAACCCCATGTAAGTTTTCAAAGCATCTTACTTAGGACACTTTTTTGAATTTTCCTTTGAAAAATCATTCCATCAAAAGTATTTCCAACCAGTTACACTGGCAATGCTCTTAATTTTTTTGAGTGCTTGATCTTCATTTTCATATCCAGGAAAACATGTACACTTACAAAACATAAAATTGTGTTACTATTAATAATATTGAAATAATAGTGGCATAAATTATTATAATATATTAAGGGGCACGTACAAAATTTGCTGTGGTAATGATATAGTAATGCATGTGTATTTTTTCTATTGTTCAGATGAAAAAACAGAGTAAAAGTCTCATGTGATTCTCCTAAGAGCCCACTTTAGAGTGTGACAGCCTCATTCCACATTCTTGTGTGGTGTTGTCCACTACATCCATGTTTTCATTATAGAAAACAATTCTGGTTGTGACTGATAACAACAGCGTGGAGTTATGTGCAAGGAGGAGAAAAACAATTCTGAATTTTGGTGTGATCTTGGGTGACACACTAGACCTTGGGAAAATGCAACTTATCTCATTAAAGTGATTTAGTGTCCCAGTTTAAAAAAAAAAAAAATATAATTTGTCGACTGTATGTTAGACTTACCCAAATTGAAGAGACACAAGGTTATTTTTATGCAACCTAAGTAGAATTGTGAAATATAACAAAAATGAGAAGTACTTTAATTAGAACTAAAAGTCCTTACATTTTGCATATATTTAGAAAATACTTAGAAGAAGATTGTATTGGCATTTTGAAATAAGCAGAATTTGGTTTATTTGCAAACTTAAGTATGAAAAACAAAATATGCTTTAGAATTAGCTAGTAAAACTCCAGGGTGTGTTTCTTCATGCAGAAGATCTGGAAATATGCCTTTTAACCTTTACATTATGGAACATGTTAATCAACTTTTGATACTGTTTTTCCTTCTTGACTATTTGGAAAATGTAGCAAGAAAGGCCTAGGCTACATATTCAAGTTGACAGTGATAAAACATTTATTTCCTTCCTTTCATGACACTATGTAATAGACAGGTAAAAGATGGATTTTATATTTTATGGAGTTTAATTTCTTCTGAAATATGAAACAATATAAAATTATGTCTCAATATTTTCATATAAGGCAACTCTGAAATATAATTTGTGATTTCTGGATCTTTTTCTTAAGAAGCATATGAACTTTTTTATCAGTCTTAGTTGAAGCTCTAGTAATTTTTCTACTAATACTTATGCTTGTAATAATAATTTTAATTGTAGCCAAAATTGTGGTTCTTTAGAGTAGAAATATAAAGCACATGAACAGTATCAATTACTATATGGTTGAATGATTTTAATCAGATATTCTTAGGTTACTGAAAGATTATTATTTTTTTGATTTCAGATTTCATCAAGGGACATTAAAAAAATTAGCATTTCCCTTAAAGCCTATGGGAATTTATATACAATTTTGGCAAAAAAACCAAAGCATTTTGTCTTGCAAATCAGACTTTGTGAGAGTTGTGGGATGTTCTTCTTGTCTCCATTCTCTTTCAGGAACAGGCTTTCCAGATATGCAATGTTCACCAC
>VWZN01017956.1:662230-672635 GCA_013396955.1 Regulus satrapa | reverse complement strand
CCCAAGAAAAAAAAAAAAGCAAACAAACTCTGTCACACACACACACACACACACACACACACACACACACACACACACACACACACACACACACACACACACACATATATATATAATTTTTTTTGTGTGTGTGTAGTATTCAGACTGAAGCCTTTTATTGTTAACTTCAGAAAAGGTCTTTAGAAAATGCCCTACTTTGTAGAATTACAGCTGAGTTTCTTAATGTTCTGAGGTTCCAACTGAACTGATTCAACATAACATGCCTACCTGCCCTATTTTGTTTGAGAACTGTGTTTAATGTGTAGAAGCAAACCCACAAAATGCTGGAAAAGCCTTCAGCATAGATGGCATTGCCACACAGACTTGGGAGTGTCCCCCCATTTGTTGTATCCACTTCAGAGGGCATCCTATCAAAAAGAAAAGATCTTTTTGTCCTGAAGAGCTTAGCAATCCTTGATGACTGATTCACCCTTAATGAAAGGAAAATTTTTCTGTCCCAGATTCCTGATTTTATTTCTTGCTGGTGTTGTCGTTGCCTGTAACCAGTGTATACTTAGAAAATAACCACATCCAGATTTAATTACTCTTTTCCCTTTCTGGAGCATGTTGAAGATGTGGCAGGGTCACATTAATATACGGGGGTTGATTAATTTGTGTCTTCTTCATCTTCTAAGTAGGGAGCAAAGGGGGAAAAAAATAGAAAAAAAAAAAAAGAGAATCTGTAGGATTTCCAGGAAAAATCAGGTTTAAAGAAGTCTGGTTAGAATCAATGACTCAAACAGCACTACATATTGGAACAGAGCTGTGGCACAACCTACAGTGACTGAGTCATCTCCAGAATAATGTTTGCATGATATACATGATTTTAAATTTTTTTTTTTAATGTGAGTCCTCTTCATGACATTTTGAGAATTATAAATCAGATCTGACTAACAACCTTGAATAAGCTGCCAGTTGAGACAAATCCAAAAAACAGAGCCTCAAGATTTTAATCTCAACCAGTTTGTGCAACACTATGTGATGCAGATGAAGGAATTGATCATAAAGAAACCACTGTGTAGTCAGGAAGGATTTTTACCCCTGTTTGTCCTGCAGCTTATTTTAGAACTGAATTTTAGTCAGTCATTAAATTGATCAATCTATTATGCTACTCTCTGTCTCAGTTGCCTGATATTAGCTGTTCTGTCTACTTCACTTACAGCTTGTTTTTCTCTAATCACAATTTTAACTGATTGATTTAGCTGTATATTTGTTGAAGGTTTTAATGGTAACATCCCTCAATATCCAAAACAGAGGGGAGTAGAAAATGATTTTGTAATTCTCTTTTGGTGTGTGCATGTATCATGGAATTATATCTTACTTTCTTAATAAACAGATTTAAAAAATACTTAAAATAAAATCTGAAAGCTCTACATGCCCTTCTGAAAAGTTTTTTTCTGTGCAGATGGAAGTCTTGTTGTCTATGATTTTCTTGTTTCTTTTTCTGGCCTAAGGTTGCCTTCATACACAAATGTCATGGAATTTTTTCTTCCTAAGAGTTAAAAAAAGTCATCCTCTTCTAAAGTACATCCATTTTATATGTCTAAATGCAGTCCACTTGCGTCAAATTTTTCATCACAGCTAGGTTCTTAAAAATTTTAGTTCAAATTATGGGGTTTTGAGACAAAAATCAGATGGCAGAACTGAACTTGCTTTCATGACTCCTTTCATTGCTATCATGGAATTTTGGCTTAGTTTGCATTGCACCATTTGATGCTTCCCAGGTTTCAGGTGGAAATGTTATAACAATCTCTTCTTAGTATCCTTAATGTATTCCCCATGAGACTTTGTGAAGGATCTTGAATGCCTCCCTTCTCCAAAAGTACCTGGGCAAAGCTGTGCTTTATCATGGCATTGGTGTTTGCACACCTCAAGAGATCGGATGCGACAGTAGTAAATATGTAAATCATGTTACTTTATGTATCTTCTTTTATCACAGAAGATGAAGGAATGTAAAGGATCAAATTCTTCAATATTTCACTAGAGAGGCTGATTCCAAGAAACTAGAGACATAGGACAAATGCATTACATTGTTTGTCTATAAACAGTCCCAACATCCAATTCTTTTTGATCCTTCAGAATCTGGCTCTACTATAAAAAAATGCAAATCAATCCATCTCAAATTCTGAACTCAAATTCATCATTAAATTTTGCATAGTTTCTGTATTCTCTATATTAGAGTGAAATTTAAAGGGAAAAAAAATTATCAAAGCACATGAGCCCAGGGAAACAACTTTAATGGACACTATGGTTCTTTAAGGAAGCATAACTATCCCTCAGTTGAAGAGAGCATCTCCCTTTCTGTAGATTTTGCTATCATGCACATACTATGAAGATGTAAAGCTGGATTATTATGAAGATGTAAATCTGGATTTTTTTTGCTTCTGCATAATTTTTAGATGCAGTTTGTGGTATCCCTTCCTGCCATTCTTTTTTTTTTTCTTTCTTTCTTTTTTATTTGTTTATTTTTTTTGTTTTTTTTGTTTTGTGTTGCTTTGCATTGCAAAAGTGAACAGAATAATGAATAATGACCAAACAAGAACTGACTGTAAAGTTTCCATGTCCAGATTTTTGTAGGTATACATTAACAGTCAATCTAGCAGAATTACACCTTGAAAAATCATCTCTTTACACAGAAAATTTGATAACAATTTCTCAGGATATGTCCTCTGAGAAAAAAAATTAACATAAAAAACCCCTCATCCTGTGCAATCCTGGCCCCTCCTGGTGGTCCTTTTCACCCTTCCTATGTGAAATTGCTCTTGGAATGAAAACAGAAAAATAAAGTAGAGAAAATTATGTAGCTCTGAACCCTGGTGTAATTTACATTAGCATTTACAATAGGCAGAGTGAAACTGTTAAGATTGGACCTATTTGCTGTATTTTCTTTAGACATTCCTGTGGCAGAAACATTCTCATTTTTAAAATGAGAATTTTATTCCCACTGATGCTTATTTTCAATTATTTTAAAACAATGCATTAAAAAGCTCTGTAATTGAGAAAATACTAGGTTGACTGAATTTCCACATTTGATTACTGACCACTGCTGAGAAGCCAAGTTTCCAATATTTTCCGTAAGTAGATGAAAACATGGCACCTGGGACTTTGGCTCTTGACCCAACAAATAGCTTGTATTCATTCTGAGATAAAATGTTCCCTTTAGTCCTCATCTAATTACTAAATAGATTCAGTAGCCTAAAATCTTCAATCAAAATCTAACCCTAAGCTTTCATATAATTTTTCCTTCCATTAATATCCTGCCCAAACAGGAGCTATTTGTTAGCAATATCTCTCAGGTTTAATTTGTTATAGTAACTTGAATAAAAGTAGGGTATGGACCCTTTCCTATGCAGATTGAATATCTACCTTCCCCTTAGTTCACTTGTGGTTCCTTAACACCTGTAAGCAACACATCAGTGCTTTGCTTAGCGTTGCATCTGCAGCTGTATCAGTTGTATGTGCTGTCTTGGTATGGATGAAATAAATTAGAGTCCTTCTGCATTTATTTGCATTTAATTAGAGATTTTTTTGGAATTTCTGTTAATTTAAAGTGTGAATTTAGGACACCAGTATGTGATGACCAGCTAAAGGGTGTTCATGTTCTTACTAATTTCTCTCATACTTTATAGGCAGACAGAGCTATCTGAAGTTTGTAAATTTAATTGCCCATTCTTGGTGTGTACTTGTAGTATGTTTTTGTGGGTGGTTAATACACGAGATACGTTGAAATTTAGTGCAAGAGTTTCGGGTAATTCCCATGGTACTGTGGTGTATGTGTCACCACTCTAGCAAAAAATTCATCACCATTCCTCTCAATTACCAGTAGCTACTTTGCATAATATAGCTGCTGTCTTTTTTTCCTTTCTTTTCTGTACTGCTGGAAAATATTGTCTATGTGAGACTATCAGACTAGTATAGTTTTTTTCTTTTTTCTCTCTCTTTAGTTCTTGTACAAGACCAAGAACCTTGTATTTAAGTTAGGATCATAAAAATAAGGAGAGGACCAATCAGAAGATTGTATTTTAATCCAAAAATCCATAAAGAAATTAAATCTCTTAGGAGAAAGACTTTAATTTTAAGGTTAAAATTCTAACAGAAGATTTATAGTTAGAAATAATAGATTTTTATATTAAAGCTAAGCTGAGAAATGATTGAAAGCTAGGGTGCTTAAAGCTTCTTAGACCTTTCTCTGCCATCTATCTTCACCTTAACAAGTTTAAGAAACGTGAGGAGCTAAGCTTTCTTAACTCATGTCTAAGCAAAATTATTGGGGAATGAGTGTCTAGAACCCCAGCTGCCAAAATCTAGTGCTCTTTGCAACCAGTCTGAAGCACAGCTTCAGTGGCCCTGATGAGTGAATTCCATATGGGAAGATGTGTATGTTACTGTTGCTTGATCGATCAACCGCCTTTGACACCACCGGTCTCCTGGGTGTGACTGATTCTCTCAGAGGACCCGGCTGGGCTGGATGCATGGTTCTGAGCTAGCTCTGCCTGTTACTCTTGGACAAATGACGAAGACCCTCCCTTGTGGGCTATGTAGTTTTCAAACCTCTATGTTTTGCAACATCTTTGTGGGATCCATCATCGAGAGCACACATGCATGGCTATCTGTCTGCTTTTGCCGAGGCAGTCAGTATTATTGGCCAGATGTCCCAGTGCCTGTGAGAAATAATTACATAGTTGAAAAGAATCAGGATGCAGCTTTTTGTCGATAAGACCATGTGAGGTTAGCAGGGAAAGGCAATACTTCAAGAGCTCAACTTTTGTTGAGAGCTCTTCCCCATGGGTTGTCAGTGTGATGCACATACCCAAGTTTCAGCTGGGAGTGCCATCAGTCATGAGTACATAGGTGGCAAAGTTGAGAAAAGTCTTATTTTGGGGTTAGCAAGAAGCGTATCCTCATTTGCCTTCAATGAATGACTAATTTCAGTGATCTGTTTGTAAACTGTCTCCAGCCTACAGCAGTTCAGTTCATTTTGTCATGTGCTGTGTATGAACCGCACATGGAAAATCGATTGATATGTTGTGATCTATCTCACAGAAAAAGGGTGCTCAGGTAAAAATGTCACAAAAGTGTTACACATATATTTGTGGCTTTTCATTTGGGACTTCATTCTTCCAAGCCAACCTGCTATTTGCAGCATTTGAAAGATAGTCCTGTGCCTACTGTGGTGAGGATTCCGTGTATGATTTGCCTTATGAGGATATATCTTGGAGATGGACTTGGATTCTTTTCCACAGAAAATTTTCATTGGCAAAGACTGAGGAAATTACTTTCATCCATGTCTCAGAGATTTTAAGGCTAAAGTAAGGTATTTGGGGTAATTTTGTCACTCTAGAAGTTGCAGAAAAAGGAGTACTCTTACAATTGTCACAAGCAAGAAATGGCATAAACAGCATCAAGCATTTTTGAAAAAAGGAGGTCTTTCCTTCAGACCAAAATATTAATTTGAAACTTGATTCTGTGATGGTAATAATAAGCTATAAAATCCAAGATGTGAATCATTAAAAACCAAAATTAAGGATGAAGCAGTCCTCAAAAAGGAGAGATACAACAATAGTAATTTTGAATAATAGTTTTGAAATGACAAAAATCAATGAATACTAATATGTGTAGTAAAAAACCTCAACTGAATTAGCTGACAAAAAGTGAACAAACAGCATCACGCCATGGCTTCAGAAAAGCTTTTGTATAAGGTAAATAGAGAGAATACAAATGAGAATCTGCTGGCACACGTTTTGTGTAAAGAATAAGATGAAGTATCCCAAACTGTGTCAATTATTAAAACTAAAGGCTCAAACTTTGACATATGATCTAGAAATCATAAATAGCACTTTCAAAGAGCAGTGTCAGGCACTCTAATCTTCCAAGTGGCTTTAAACAGGAGATAAAGTTTGTAAACAAAAGCACTTTGTTGAAACTTTCAACAGATCAAAGTGTAACCTTAGACTTAATAAGAAATAATAAATGCTGTTAAAGTCTAACAGTGGGGAAAGATGCATGCCTAGATGAGCTGCCATTAAACACTCAGTGAGAAACTGTAGATACAAAACTGAACTGTTTCTGGAGGTGTTTAACTGAACTTTTGAATCAAAAAGACTATTATTACACAGCTCAACAATCCCAAAGAACTAGTTTTCCTACTTATCTGCCTCACTGAATATTGGTCTTAAATGCTCGACAAAATTTGTTTATAAGTGGTGAAATACACTCCTGCAGGCAGAGGGCACATACAGGCACTCATATATCTGAGACACTTCCCCAGTGTCTGTGATTTCCACATAGGTCATTCTGGTTTATTTCCACTTTTGTTCACGAGGGGTGATTTGGGTGTTTTGTGTTTGCAAACCAAGCAAGATCTTGAATAATATAGATTTGTCCACTTGACTGAGCAACTCTTTGGATTCATTAAAATGAAAATACTTGGTAACTGTTCTTAAAAGAAATACATGGAAATTAAACAAAAAAACCCCCTCCAAACCCTCACACCCCTCACTTCAGAAAGACCTTCATAAAAATTGGATTAAAAATATTCTGTAATATCCTGACCAGGTCTGTACATACTAGCAATTCAAACTCGCCCTTTTTAAAATGACACCAGGGAGAAAGACAAAGCTGTCCATTATCCTCTTTTCTTTTTGCAATTGTAATGGAACATTTAGCTTGATTTTACAGCAACAAAGAATTGCTTCAAGGAATGAAAATTGGAAACTCCATAAATTTCAGTTCATTGTATGCAGATGACATATTGATTTGCTTCTGTAATCCTGGTCATAATCTGCCCATAATCCTGCAAACAGTGGATTGGTTTTACATTACCACTGCCCTCTCTGCAGTTACAATGATAAAACCTGTTTTCTTAAAATGAATGTGCTGTTGCAGAACCTACTCAACAAAGTATAACCTGATGAGACAGTATAATGCTAGATACCTAGAGATAATTATGTGAAGCTACCATCAACATATAATTTATAACCTCTCTTCCCTGAGTGGAGTGGGAATGGGTCTATGTACGTCCTTAATTTTCTTCAAATTTCCCTTGGAAATATTTGAACTACCAATGAATATGATAAATCTTGTCTTTTTGTTCTATGTTTCAGGATCTTTATCTCTTACTACTTTATTTGTGGTTTGTACAAGTGATAGATTTGAAATCTGTTTCTTATGTGTTGTAATCACCACTAGAAAAAGGTGGGTCAACTTCAAAACATTTTGAGGCATTTAATATTAAAATTGTGGTTCATTATGCTTTGTATGGCAGTAGCTGCAGAACCAAGATGCTATTGCTGTAATAAGTGTTTCACATAGAAAGAAATTATAATGACAAAAACCCATATGCTGAAATTACTGTAGCTATCTGAGAACAAAAACTCTAGTTGTGGAGATGACCAAAAAATGTAATTTGTGGGTTTTTAAATTATTTACTCCTTGAGAAACTCTCAGAATGAATTCTCACATCTCTGTCTAATTATTTAAAAGAGCTTGATAATTCAGAACAGACACCCTAATTTTGGTGACACTTTCCAGAGTCCAAATATCACATATGTTAAGGTGTTCAGCAATTAGACCACTCTGGTCCATTACTTTGCTGTCAAACAACATTAAAAGTGAAATTTTCAGCTGTACATCATACAAGCAGACTACATAATGTTATATTAGAAAGGGATTGTTGCACAGATATATTGCCAAATTATTTATTTTCTACTACTTAACTCTCAAATTAGGTTATTTTAGCAAAACCTGAGTTTAAAATGGAGCTTTAATTTTTAGAATAGGTTTTCTCTGTTTGGAATAAGGCTCAATAGTGAATCATTCCAAATATACATTGATTTTCTTTAATATATTATACAGGTTATAATTAACTCTTCAAAGAATAGCTTCATTTCAGACAAATTTGTCATTTAGCTGTCATAAAATATACATACCATAAAACACTAGTGTGTGATGGGGTATCCTAAATTAGCTATTTGAAAGTAGAGTGACAAAATGGAAAATTCACACAAATGGAATAATCTCCCAAGTTTTTAATTTAATATCAGCTGGACTACCTACTGGCTTTTTTATTAATTGCACTCACAGAGTGCAATTGAATGAAATGAAAACAGTACTACCTTCTTCTGAATATATCACACTGAAAGTGAGCAAGCAAAGTTTTCTACCAGAGAAACTAAAATAATCAGCACATTAAAAAAACCTGGAAAGCTATAATGTTTGTTTTCAGTTTTCACAATTTCCATAATATAGTTGATTATTTCCAGACACAAGGCATTCTATTTCAGTCCTCTGTGTTTTATTCTATTTATCTGGTAGTAAAAATCTACTGAAGACCAGACTGTAGATGGGATGCAAAATTAACCAAAGTCAAAATCAGGTAGTTCATATACAACCATATACTGAGGACAAATAAAGCCAAAATGATACTGGTTTTCTTCAATAAAGTATTAATCTATATTTATAAAAAACCCCCAAAAACCAGAGAGGGGAACTATTCACTGTGCATATAACTTTTTCTTGAAAGTAATAAAAAATAAAATCCATAAAATGTGTGACCAAGGACAGATGACTTCGAGTAACACTGGTGTAAACCCTTATGTATCAATAATAATGAACAGTATAACCCTGAAAAACTGTGGAGAAGGGGATGAGTTCCTTTGACTGTTGTAGGGAGATACATACATTTCAATTGTATCTGTTCTAAAGAAAATCTGACCAACATCTAATCTTTCTGCATTTGTGCTTTTAATATACTTGAGGATGGCTGGAACGTAATTCCTGTAGGCAGTCAAGATACATACTCTGAAATATGGTCATTTTATCTTACATTTTTCAGTCTTCTTGGGAGGTGAATGGGGTAGCAACTGAACTGTGAGGTGATCTTTATGAAATGGGTTGATTTTATTTCCTCAAGTACTCCATGCTCAAATGGAAACACAGTTCAAGCCATCTCTCACTGGTAAAGGCTAAAAATTGGAAAAATACATGTGGGTATTTTTACCTTGTCTGTGTATCTTCTGCATTGCAGCTTCAAGGAATTTACTTTATCCCTTCCATTAAGAGATGTATTCTTACATGCGTCACAGAGAGACAAAACCCAAATATTTTTGAGCTAAGTAGCCTGTGTGCCTTATTTCTTAGTAGACTTTACTGAAAAGTTCAGATTAAAAATGCAGAGTTACTTATTATGATGAATTTTCCTTCTTAGTTGGAGAAACAATACACGTACATTCTGGTGAATTTGTCACTTTGTGTCATTGAATTTTATTGGCTGTTTCTATTTTGAACAAGCTGTAAGAGCTGTGTTTTTGTTCTTTCCTCCTTGCAAAGCCTATGATTTTAGCATATAGAAAGTCACAGTAGTTGATTTGAGATGCTATGCATACATGGTTTATTAAGTAAATTTTGAGCCCAAAAGTGTGAGAGCGCTAGCAGATGTAAATTAACATTTTTTTACCCCTATGGAGGTTTTGATATCCAAGCACACTTCCACAGACCTGTTTAATGCAAAATCACTACTGATAACAATAACAATTGTATAAGATTTCACCAAGTGTGACATCTAGTCTGCATCCAAGTAGGTGATGCTACAGTTAAACAGCTGCTTGTGATTCATTATGTGTACAAAAATTTGGAAGAACTCTCTGCAAAATGTTCATTGGTAAGCATCTTACCTCAATCTGTTTTGTTCATTATGTCTGCTCCTTCCTCGATGGGTTAAATTAACTTGCTGTATAATCATGGCCACACTGTTGCTTGGAATTAAGTTCCATGAGCTCTTTTCAACTGTTGAAATAATTTCCCAGGCTCCATTATCAGAATTTTCCTCTGCAAGGGTAGTGTTTTATGTGTCTCCTGAGTGTCCTATAAACTCCCAGTATTAATAGCGTGTTAGTGGTGATATTGATGCGTGATAGCATGGATACTGCATACGCTGTTACAATGCCTTAAGACTGTAAACCATTTTTAGAGGCATTCTTTGCAAGGCTAAGTCTTGATAGCATAATATACCACTGCTAATTATATTGATCTAATTAATCTAATTAAATTGCAGCTAGATATGTTGTACATGTCATTTGTCTGTATTAACATTATGTAAACCTATTCTGCTTGTCTGTGCATTTTATATACAATGCCTCTTTAGCACTTGACCAGGAAAGTGATTGTATACCTCCAGCATCTCATACTGGTGAGAAAGAGAAGTGGTCATCAGGTGGTTTATGAGATACAGAAAGCCTGACTGCTTTTTTTTTTTTTTTTAATCTGGTTTTGTTTGAAGAGATAAAGGATTCTCTTTTCCTGGAGGGAGGAAAATGTCTTCCCTGCTTCCTTATTTGTTTCTCTCACCTTTGACAGAAAATGCCTTTTT
>VWZN01017956.1:605676-656613 GCA_013396955.1 Regulus satrapa | reverse complement strand
CTACCTCTTTTTTTTTTTTTTTTTTTTTTTTTTTTTTTTTTTTTCTGTTCTGTTCCTTTGTACTGACAAGTGAGATACTACCCTGTTTTTCTGCATCTGATATCAGATGCAACTGGTGAAAAATGAAAGGCGGCAGTATGGACTGGGAAAAACAGCATATTTTGTGGAGTGACCACCCCAGCTAAAGTTGTGTATCAGATGTCAAAAATCTAGGAGAGCTGTCAGACTCTGTGGAGGCAGCTTTCTTGTGCAGTATGCCCAAGGAGCCTGTGCTGCTCTGACACCAAGCCATGGCTGGAGCCTCTGCACCAAGAGCAGTGCCCAGAAAAATCAGACTTTTCAATTAATACAAATATTCACAATTAAATAAAATAAAGTACACCTCAGAAACAATTCTTAATTGCTGGGCTAGCGTGATACTTTTCCTGTCACATGCTTGCACACTGGTGACTCTTACAGAGGTGTCTACCTGTGGTGTGTCCTGCTGCTGCGCTGTGATGGGGAAACCATGAGCTGTTGTACCCTCGCTTTGCCAACTGAGCTGTGCCTTTGGAGTAACCCCTCAGAAGGACAAAGGTGGTGCCAGTCAGTAGCACGACAACACCACTGGAGATGAGGTCTTTCTGCTCCATTTAAAAAGACCCAGTTAGCAGTCCTTTGAATGAAAATTTTCAGAGGATACTAAAATTTCTCAAATGAATGTTCTTCAAAGTTTAGCTTTCATTTTAATACTTTTAAAAAACATTTTTTTCTGTAGGTTTCAGTTTGTGTAATTTCTCTCCTTTGAGCTGTCCTGCCTGTGTTGATGCATTTTTTTCGTGTCCTTAGAAGGAATTAATAAAATTATTGAAACATTGGTTCCATCTTTGCACCACCTTTCCTCTTCCTGTAGTGTTTGTTGTTTAGGAGGGCACTGGGAAAACTCCCTAGGGAGTGTTCTCATGCATGTGTGAATGTTTCACAAAGTGTGAAATTTGTATGTGAAATTGAATAAGTCAGTGTGCAGCCCTGATATCACAGAATGGTTGGTGTCAAAGCTCTGAGATCAGCCTGGGTGGTGATTTCTGGCCTTGTGTAAAACAAAGAGCTCTTCAGATAGCACCATAGCATGTAAGGCTTATAGACAGATAGATAGAAAGGAATCAGTAATAACCATAAAACAATATTATGAAAATATAAACCATAATTAGTGATAATGGCTTACTCAATTAAATACATTAAAGTATGGACGCAGAGTTTTGATGCATGGATGCTTTTGTCCAAGAGCATATGTGTGTTTATATACTGATCTAACAGTGATGTATAACTGACATTAAATATGCATCAAAGGATGAATACTCTGCCCTAATATTAAATAGGTCTTTTAGTGCTGTCTAGTTGTACAGAGATATGGAATAAGATAGTCCCTGTCTCCACATTTCCTATCTAAAAAGAAAAACACACATAGCTTAACTGTACATGTGTTTCAGCTCAAGGTTTTAAGTGAATCAGGGCAGGTTAAGTCATACCCATGGATGCTCTGCTTTTCCTGCTGAAGGACCTGATTGCCAGTACTCTTTATTAATCTAGAAGCCTAATCTTGCAATTAAAATTCATGTTCCTTGTTCTGATTCCCAGTGTCAGCATCTTGGGGGGGCTGTGTGAGAGTAATACTCCTCTTCCTCTTTCTGCTGCCTTCAACAGAATTCCTGCTGCTTTCCTGTCTAGTAATGAAAGTAAACTCATTTTCTGACCTCCAAGCTTTGAGTCTGTTATGAAATAATTTGAGTCCTTTTAGCAGTTAGATGATTAAAAGAGGTTTAGATTATGGTTAGTACCAGGGATTGGGAAATACTGGAACACTAAGTGACATGCTTGCCCTAATAAGTGCCAATGCCATCAAGATTCCTATGGATGTTAGGAACTTATTACGGCCAATGTGTACCTGTAGCATATAAATGTGGAGACCCAGCCTTGGTGGTTCTGTACTGATGGTCTTCCTATCACACACTTGAGTAGAGTATGAATGAATATCTATCAATATGAAAAAAACCAAACCAACCAAGCTTGGGTTTATTCACTTTCTCTCCTGTGTTGTGTTATCCCTATTGCTCTGGAGAAACTTAATGCCTAGCAATAATAATTTGTCTTTTTTAATTTAAAGGTTTGTTTAGTTCCGGAGCAAAACGAGCTTTGCCTAACTCTTGGATCCACCAGAATTTTTGGGTTTATAAAAATTTTTATTTTTATCTTTTTATTATGAGGTAAACTTTACTGCAAGGGCAGAAGTACTGAACCCTTTACTCCCCAGGTTTGGAGGCCTTCTGAATTCATATTGGGGAAATCATGTTCCAGGCTGTTGCTCTTTCTTAAAAATGGACCAGCCACAGCAGTTTCCTTTCATAACATTCTTCCCTCTATGTCCTTCCCCCACAGCCAGCATGTCCTGCCTTAAACATTCCAGTTGATATTTTCTCTGCCTGGTCTCAGGGCTACAGTGATATTAAAAAAGAAAAGTCCAAGTAAAATGAATTGTTCCTTATTAAGGTAGACTATATGGGGAGAGAAAAAAATTACACCTTTTCCTTGGAATTTTAGCATAAGCACACAGTAAGTCAAAAGGACAGGGTCCATAAATGTCAGCGAGAATTTTATTGGCAGAAAGAGTTAAACATAAAGATATTCAGGTGCTATTGTCCTGCAGTGTAGGAGCCCTGGATCATTTTAAACACTTGGGTAGTCAACCATATCTGTAGGATCATGAACTGGTTTCTCCATAACTTAATTCAAACTTTGAATAGATGAGGTACCCTCCATGTTAAGAGAGCTTCTAGATGCCTTCCTCTTGAATACTTGGTATTTAAATCTGATGCTTTTGAAATAAAAATAAAGGTTTCCATCAAGTTAAATTAATTCAAAAGTGGGTCTTAACATGAGATTACTTTTTTCATTAAGGACATTACGTTGCATCATTCAACTCAATGTTTTTTTTCCACCAGCTTCATTAGAAACAAAGTTGGCCCCTTAAAGCACATGCATTTATAAGGCATTTTGTCTTATGTGACTGCAGCAAAAAAGGGGAAAAAAAACCCAGAATCATAACATCCTTATACTTGCTGTTTCTTATTTCTGTGACATGTTTCCTCTGATATTTCTGCATTTTGAATCATAAGAGCTCTATTCTCACTGAGCTCTTGTCCCATGTTAATCTGATATTCATATAATTTTGCTAGAAAAGAGCCAGTGAATGATCTCTCCCTTCTAATTTATTCAAGACTAAAATTCTGCTACTGGCAAACTTGCCTCCATGGTTCCCCTGTCTGTATGGTATAACCAGATGTTTTGTAGTTTGGGTCCCTCTGCACATCATTGAAGAGACACTACAATCTTTCCTGTAGATTTCTCCAAGAAGCCTCACAATGGAATACATGAGGAATGTGTGAAAACAAGTAATAAACTGAGCTAAAATGAAATTTAAAAATACAGAAAGCACTTCTTAAAAAGCAGAAAAAAAATCTGATTTTTTTAGAGCAGATTGGACTGTCATTTGGGCACTATGTGCATAATGGTGTGGTTGAAAAGCCTTGAAAATAGGGATGTATTAATTTAATCCAACTTCTAAATGAAGAGATAAAACTATGGCAATAATGTGGAATTGGCTTTGAATCAGTAGTACTTCTATAGCACCTATTAGCAACACACTTGTGTGCTCTGGAGTTGAAGGCGTATTCCCAGCACCACTCTCAGGGAGGGAAATGACTTCTAAAAAAGAAAACTGGGATATAAAATCTATGAAGATTTTAAATGCAAAACTTTGCATTTGATTTCAGCTATTTGGTAGTCCATGCTTAAATATTTTAAGTCTTCTGAAGTTTTGGGTTTGTTGTTCTCTCTAGTGCCACAGATGCATGCGTTTTAGAGCTGTAGTCCATTTTGGGGCTGCTTTGGCTGGGCCAGCCTTTCTTCCATGGAGTTTTTCAAAGCTTATTTCCATTCAAATTGAAGTCAAGGGTAGTAGGAGACTATGATTAGACTATGATTCTTTCACCTAATATGTGTATTTCATCTAAACAAGAACAACAAGAAANAAAAAAAAGCTAGGCCTTTGGTACTTCTGAATACAACCTGAATTTTGCACAAAGTTTAAGAGCGTTTCAGTGAGAGGCTCTGAATTGGATCTATCTTCTTAAAATGAAGAACAGGAATTTACTGACAATTTCTATACATCCTCTGAGCATAGAATTAATGATTAGATTAAAATGAGACATCCCCAAGAAATTCTATAGTAATTGAACTACTTCATAAATTAAGATAAGCAAGCACAGTTGTATAAACACTGGAATCACTGACCCAGTTATTTGGAATAAATTTTTGTCCATTATAGCCTTCAATCCCAAATGGGTGAAATCAGAAATTTCTGAATATCCCAGAAAATAATTTTGGAAGCACTGGATGAATATTTTCAGATGATGATGTGACATAGAGGGGTACTCTTTTCTCTGGTGCTCTAACCTGGTTTGAATGGTCTGCATCAATCCTTACATTTAATGACAGAAAACTCAGGTTAACCTTGCTGTAAAGTAAGTATTTATACACATCAATGAGAGAAATAAAACACCTTATTGATTTTACATCTGCTTTCACTGTGGTAATTAAAATGTACTTTTGCAGCTTGCAGAATAGTAGTCTGTTTGTATTAGATCAAAGAAAAGCTCAGCCACAGACCTTATTTTGTATTCCTGTTGTCCCTTAAAAATTCTTCAATAAATGCAGAAGGATGGGCCCAGTCTTCATAACCAACCATGTTTTAGCAAGAGACACCTTTTGGACAAAGGACCTAATTGTTTGCAATGCTGTATTCTAGTAATTTTTAGGTCAGATTCAATGTTGAATACCCTCAAAATTCAGTGTTCAATATAGATAATGGCTTTTCTTGGATACATGCTTTGTCAGGAGTTCTCTGAGGAAAACTTCCTGCTGCCTCTGTTCATAGGAGGGTCATCACTACAGAAAATCTCTTCAGAAAAGCCAAGCCCTTGAGAAGGGCACTGCAGACCTTTCAGTCCTACTGGATTTGGTGTAAGATCATTCCTTTTAGCTGTATGCTACTATTTGGCTGCTTTGGGCAGGATCTACTGGTTTTCTGGATGTATGAGACACATCTCATCTGGAGCCTGGTGCATTTGCAGTTGTTTCTGTTGCTGGATCTGGACTGTGGTTGTGGACCTGACATTAATGTGGGGACGTGTAAGTAAGTACAGACTCTCAAACACCTCAGTGTAAGTTTTACACTCTCACTCCATTCTTGACAATTAATTCCGAAGTTTCCTCTGGAGCTGTCTGACATAATTTCTATCCCCAAAATTCCCCACCTTTGTTCCTGATGGTGACAAGAATGGAAACTAGATGGTTTCGTATGAGTACTTTGACTGACTGTTTTCAGTAATATTGGAACAGTCTTCACTGGCATCTTGGTTTTACATGCCTGTGTGTAAAGTCAAGCTTGTGGCAACACAAAAAAATTTGAAAAAACACATCCGTTTCCTATGGGGTTTTTTTTTGGGTTTGTTTTTGCTTTGTTTTGTTGTTTTTTGGGTTTTTTAAACTTTTCTCAGGTTTTCTACACTTGAATGGTCATATGTTGTGCATAATTTTCATCCATGGAATTGCTACTATTTTCTCATCTGTATCTGCAATGGTATATCATGATCACACAAGTCTCCTCAGGTAGTTCACAGACAGATCAGGCCTTTGGTTTATCCTGTATCACACCAAAGCTAATCAAGTGCTTCAGCAGCCTCATAATTTTAACATAGATTTAACTGAGACCAAAGAAATATCTGAAAATAAATCAGCCCTGAAAGCATATTTTCAGTTTGATTCTCAAGACACAAAATTGGGGAAAACTTGAGGTTTGTAGGAAGTAGATTTCTATCAGCACCATAGATGTGGTCCCACTCCCAGTATAGGTTGATAAAGAAGTATTAATCAGTTTAACCAGCGATTAATGTACATTTTATCCTTCTTATGTCTGATTAGTTTAAGGCTTGAGATTTGAAATAAAGCCAAGATTTTATATACGGAGCCCTCTTAATTATTTCCTCTAACTTTTTTAAAAAAATCATGCAGTAAAAACCTGATTATATATATGTCTACTCATTGTATAGATATTTAAGCTAGGTCTAAAAGAGCTAGTTTGGTAATGGAAATAGTCTAGCTGCAGCAACATAAGACAATTTATATAAACATACACTTATTACACAAAAGTGTAAGCAATTTATAACATGCCATATATACATACATATATATGTGTGTGTGTGTAAACATATATTTATTTTTTATATATATATGTTTATATGGTTAGGACTGCATGACGTGTTTATATATACATACACATCTAAAAACCAGTACAATTTAGCAAGTAACAGGTTTCAAAAGGAGAGAGAGGAGAAACAGAAACACAATTGTGATTAATCATGCTCATTATCAGCTCAGACTTATGACCTGTGCAAATTTTAGGGCATTTTTTTTTGAAGTATGTGTGTGGTGGTGGATGGGAGGAGGGGTGCATATGTGTGGAATGAGATGAAAAATACACTCCTTTCTCTGCCAATAAAATGACCCTTCCACCCTCTCACTTTTCAGCCTTCCCTCCAAAAGTTAGGTGGATGTCTAAGGCTGGCTAAAGCCTTATTATTAAGTTAACTCTAGGTGGTTTCCATTAGCCTTACAGTACATGCCACTGAGCAGACATACAGTAACTGAATTGTTTCAACTTATCCAAATAACATTGAAATAGACTTAATTGTTGAACTGCAGGAAAGACCATGTGTCTCCAGAGACTATTAGTGTCATTTAAAAGGCTAAATGTATCATAAAATCTGTCTTTAACAGAATAAAATTGTACAGACCAACACAATTTTAGCTAATGTTTTCCACATTTCTTGTAAAAAAAGTCATTGGCTGTAAAGGAAAGTTCATAACATTTCTAGGAGTTTTTTTCAGTGATGCACTTCCCAACTAGTTTTAGCCTAGTATCCTTTTTATTATCATGCAGCAGTTTCCTTTGAAAGTAGTCACAGAAAAACCTACAGGATTTACTTACAGAACATATTTCTATTTATTGTGAGTAAAGAGAGGCTCTGGCATAGCAGAAGATTCAATAAACCTCTGATTTTAGTAGATAAGCATTTTTCTCTCTGTCTTACTCAACATTTAAATTGAGCTTTGATTATAGAAGAATATAGTAGTATTTCAGAGGAAAAAGTAAAAGTAAAGTAATCCTTGCTGATAGAGATTGTCAGCAAGATTTCGTCAGCCATCAGTGCTTTGATATTTTTTGATTTTTATTCTGGTATTTAACTCCTGGTTTTTATTCCAATGTTACATGTTGAGTCTATGAAGAAAATTTTTTTGATAGGGAAAATGATAAAAGTAGCTGAAAACAAACAAAATAGGAAAGCAGAATAGGATGGTGGAAGTAGAATGAAAGAATAAATAAAAAATATAAGATTGCTTTTATGCTATCAAAGATTCAAAGGACTATTTATTTGTTCCAAACAACTTCAAAATATTAAAGGGAAAAGAAGGAGGAAAAATAGTGGGTCAGCCCTCAATACAAGGAACAGATCTATCTGTTTATCTATCTCATATTATCACTGGAGTTTTGTATCAACTCACAAGGAAGCTGTTTCAAATAACTTCTGCTAACATTATTGTTCTTTTAAAAGTTTTGTTTCTATGGAAATGAATGATGTAATTGACTCTTTCTATCATAAGCATTTACTTTTTAAGGTGAAGAGATTTTTTTCTTTCCCAGTTAGTCCTCTCCAATCTAGGGGACAAAAGATATTGTCTTTCTTTTTTTTTTTTTTTTTTTCCTGGAAAACCGCAGAATCATGATGTCATTACCTATGTAGGAACACTAGTGCCTTTCCTGAAAAAGTTAAGAATTTCTTGAAACGGCAGTTACTGTCAAGCTTTTCCCATTAGAGCTATGTGTGAATGGAAACAACTGTAATTTCTTCATTGCTTGCTATTAAAATGAACTTGAATCATGTAACTCTTTTGAAAAGGAGACATTATGATGACAAAAAATATTGGTTAAGTCTAGCCAGGGTTTGATTTATTTGGTTTTAGTCCTGCGATAAGGAGAGGGTATGTGCTAATGAAGCAGTTCCCGTTTACAGGGAAATTCATCCAGTAACAAGTCATAGAGCCACTAATTCTTTTTCATTCCCATTTTGGGAATTTACGTAGTGTCTGGTCTCCTGGCGCTGCCTCTCAGCGTGGCCCTGAATTCACCTGTAATGAAGGAAATCCCCAGTTATACAAACCTACAGTATCTTTACCTTGATCTAAAAAGTCTCTTACTATTTCCAGGCTATTGAAGGGACACTGATTGCACAAATCAGCCAACAGATATTGTATTCAGAACTGTGCAAAAAAATGCGAGGGGAGAACTCCCCACGCCTCTGATGCAGCAAAGATAACAGAATGACGTTGCTAATTTTAATATTTTAAAGAAGGATAATTTCACTGGTATGGTGCTAGACACAAATTAAAGTATCTGATATTTTTCCATGCAGAATTTTTACTTCTGACCTGTAAACTTGTTCAATCTCTGCTTTTTCACTTTGCCTTTGAATGAATTTTATTACAATATCCACAAATTTTTCTAAAAAATATATTGTAGGAATATGATTTTATAAATGTGAATTGATTTTAAGGCAGTCACCTATGAAGCAGAGATATTATCTCTCGGAGGATAACGATTGAAGTCCTAAAGTTGGGCAGCATTGAAATACATTGAAATGATGATATAACAAATGAAATATTTATAAATTAATTTATTTCGTGTTTTTACACACGGATTTATTGAGTATACACAAGACTTTGAATGCATTTTAATTCTATGACTGAAGTGAAGCTCACAGAAGACATTAAACATTATTCTTTTCATTTAGGAGCTGAAAAAGAAGTTTATTTGATTTGCCCAAGCTCATATGGGAAGAAACAGTAAAGCAAAGAATAGAAACAATCTACTTAGACTCATTCCTACATTCTTCATAGATGACCTGAATTAGGACTTATTTTAGTATAGTCATGACAAATGTAATGTGCAAAGCTAATGAAATTTAAATTAAAAAAGGAGTGACTTAACAGTCCCCTGACCTTTCATGTCTCAATGAAGTCTCATTCTAATATAAAGTGATAATTGTCCAGTGTTGGTCTTGTCACTTCATTCCTGATGGGAGTGAAAAGATGCAGCTAAACCTACTAATTTCTAAGTTCTGAAAAATTAGGGTAGATAAGGTAGAGTAAGTTCTGGTACAAAGTAAGTAAGGTACAGGTAGAAGGAGGTAAAAAGATGCTGTCGGCAGGCTGTAATACCACTTTCTCACCATGCCCATTTTGCAGTGTTCCTTTGTGAGAGGGGTCCTATTTAACCCTTGAGACCACTCAGCCTAAAAATCCTCAGGTCCCAAAATCTTCTGGGATCAGGCCCTACCAAGGTTACATATTTCTGCATTCTTCATTGGGCATACAGACTCTCTAATAATTACTGGAAGAAAATCAAATAACAGATTTCTACATTTTCAGCACATGTCTTGAGCTGATTAACACAGGATCTAATTTGTTCTAATCAGCCCAAGGTGGATAGAATGTGAAACAGATGACCTTACTGTTTAAGAACAAGTAATTCTGCTTATTTGTGGTGAATAATAACATTTTCCTACTGATGGGCATTCACCTTGCACCTTAAATTGCATCAGGTCAATGCTGAGAGTAACTGGTGCAGCAAGTTTGAATTCCCCCATACTGCATATTCGGTAACTTTTCTGTCACTGCCAATTTAAACCAGACCCATATATGAAAAACAAAACATGGGTTTACGGTAAATATAACAACTTTTAATATCCCCAGCTGGAGAGAAAGTTTCCACTAGAATAGCAGAAAAAAGCATATAAGGGTCTGTAAAATATCCTCAAAAAGAGAATTTCAGAAAGGAGAAAATCTTTCCTATCCCTATACTTGGAATTATTAAAAGTACACACCTGGAAAACAAAACATCTGAGTAAAGGGCTTAGCTGAACCAATGTGTGATAAAAATTGAATCACTTCAAGTTTGGAAAAATTATTAAGAACTGAGATCTGATTTGGTCAATGTTTACACAGGTAATTCATTCTTTACTTCTGAAGTGACTTAAACCAGTAAAAAATGGTGACTTCAGTATAAGGGTCATTAACTAAAGTAAAATTCAGGCCCAGCATTTAAAATGTAGCCATCTGAGAAGACTGGTTAGTGCTCAAAACCAGATTCCTAATTGTCCCGTAATGATATAAGAATATGAAAGGTAACAGCATTCAAGTCCTGAGAAGGAGTTCCTTCTCTCTGCCGTTTCACTTCCGAAGGCTGGAAGTCAGGGTGATGGAAGCGAGCTAATGCATTAACACCCCCTCCACCCCCAAAGACACACATACTCACACTGGTTTATGCCTGATGTAACCCAGTAAGCCTTAACCTCTGTTACAGCAGTTTTTTTGATTCTGGCTGTTTGCCGTCTGCTGGGCTCTTATTCTGGGAAAGAGCTAGGGGCGTTGGGATAATGACATCAAAGCCCAAATTAGAGAGGCAGCCCTGGTGAGACCTTCAAAGAAAGAGAGCTACTCAGCTGTAAAGGATAGACAGTCCCTTGATTCTGTGACCAGCAAGAGCTTAAGGTCGCTTGCTTAAAGGCATAGTCATAGACACACAGCCTCAGACGGGTAGAATCAGGTAAGACTCCACATTTTCTTCAGGAAAGAAAGTCACGTGTTTACTTTTGCTTAGGCAAAGCTCTGCAGTTGTAAGTGTAGCAAAGAGATTTACTTTCTCCCTGACATACTTGCAAGAGGAAAAATGAAGTGACTTTTCTCCTTTCAGATAAATAGCGCAATGAATTCTTATTATCAAAGGCGATCTGTTCTTGTAACTCGGGGGGAAGATGCCACATTATTTTTTCTTTAACTGTAGTAACCACTTCCTGGTACTTGGAGCCCAGCACTGCTGGCTGCTGCTCTCCTCAGAGAGTTTCCAGTAATGTTTTTGCAAAACTCTTTTCTCAAGATTGAGCTGCAATTAGCATGGGCTTCAGTCAGTTCTGTGGCGATGTCACTCCACATAACGCTACAGGCTTCATGCTGCAACATGAAGATGTCACTTTAGATAATACTGTGGGCTTGAAGTGGCAATCCAGAGATGTCACTTCCCTGTTATGAACTGCTGCAGGAGAATCTGTCCTTTTTGATGGAGGTGGCCTCATACTTCATGAATACCCTCTTCATGTCCCTCTCGGTGGGCTTGACATCACTCTAACAGCATGACAAGTTAAAACGTGTCCTTGAGAACTCATGTTAACGAATGCAACGATGACCGTGACTACAGAGTGAGCCTAGGCAGGAGCAAAGTGTTTTCTCAATCACAGAAACACCTTGCTCTAGTGAGAACTGACTCACAAGTTGTTGCAGGACACAACTTATCTCTGTCTGCTATGACAGCAAGCCTGTGGTCATCACTGTGGCAGCTAGTGTGGCTTCTCAAGGTCATGTTCCACATTGCTGTAAATTTGGAATGAAGATAAAGGACCAACAGGAATTTATTTTCTTTCTAGATGCCACTTTGGCTCAGTTAACCTTTAGCAGTGGTCTCTTCTTAAGTGGCTAAAACAATAAAGAACAATGCCTCAAAGATGAGGATATGAATCATAAGTTTCAGGCCAGTCTAAATAGTTGAGTCTGGTTTTCCCTTCAAAATTCTAAACAAAATAAATGTATGTTGATAAAAATGCCCATACAACTTGCCATATAAATTCTGAATTTCAAGTATTACAGCACTTGCTGTGTTTAGAATAAGATTTTTGATTAAAAAAATTGCCCAACACGATATTTTCCCATTTAAATGCCATGTGTGATCCCACAAGTACAAATGATGTTTGGTAGTGTCCCCTTTTGTAATTGCTTTAAATTAAAAAGCAATTAGAAGCCCACTAATTTCAGAGTAGACCCATTGGGTCAGGACTGAGATCACCAACCGAGCAGTCAGAAGGCGTGCGTTACACATGCCTCCCTCCACGTTTATATTGCAGGTAGGTCAGTAATTCGTACCACTGTCAGCAGCAGCTTTTAAGGCGGCCCAAGGACACATGAAGCTCTCATTCATCCTTTGACAGGTGCTGGTACCGGGGACAAATTCCCCTTCGGTCTTTTTGCTTCTCGGTAATAAGAATCCTGGACATTCATGGGGCGGTGAGAACTGCAAGCCCCGCAGCAGCAAGGGTTTGGGGCACAGAGGTGCTGCAGACTTGCTGAGAGCTGGAAGGGCTCCAGCTGCCCCCCTGGGCTTTGCACAGCCCCTCACCCCACCTGGCTTCCTGCTACGGATCCACGGGTCCGTGTGGCTGATTGCAGAGAGTTTGTTTAAGTGGAGAGGAATGATAACGAGATAACTGAGTGGCACTGATTGCCCGCGCTCGCTGAAGGGCGCTGGGCACGACCTGCCTCGCTCGGCCCCTTGGCTGGGTGGGTAGCCCTGGCTCCCTGGTACAGCTCCTGCCCAGGCACGATGGTAAACCCTGGCAGCGAACTTTCTTCACAGAAAAGGCTCTTCTGGGCTTCTCCCAGAATACACTTTTTCTTGGCACGGCTTCCATTTTTTTCCAGAGAAGCTGTGAAAACTTTTCCTGAAATGATCCTCCTCTGCCTTCTGGCTGAAGAGTATGACTGATGCCTTTTCTTCCCCAGTGCAATAGTACATCTGTGGAGTAGAGAGACTAGGTAACCAGCTGTCATGTCAGGTTTCCTAAACATACTTGCATGTCATTTCTCACTTGTTCATCTGTATCAAAGCAGAGAGCCTCTGCTGCTAGCTACACTGCACATTAGGGCTAAAAAATCATTTCATTAAGGCTGAAAAAAGAGGTTTATTTAAGTCAAAATCAGTCTATTCCTGTATCTGTTATTTTTGCTTCTCTCTTCGACAGGCTGATCATAACACTTATCCTTCTCTCTTGCCTTGTTTTCTACATCAAAGATACTAACTACTGTGTTCTTTAATTTAACAGCTTCTGCAGCACAAGAGAGAATAGATTCATTTTATGAATAGTGAATTCTTGTATGATGTCATCTTCACATAATCTCTGTTTTGCTGCTCTGAAATAGATTTTATTTCAGTAAGTGTGCAGACCACCACTACAGTGACACCGTACTGACTAAAGAAAGTAACTGGTGTTATAAGTACAGTAATTCTATTTTAAAGCATACTATTGAAGTGTGCTCATTATTCTGTTCTTCTAGCTGTCTAATAGACAGCTCTTTGCTTCCTTATTTTTGCCAGCAAGAATGGTTTTACCTGAGATCTCTTCAAGTGCCAACTCTAGGCATTACAGCCAAAACAGAGGCTGTGACACCAATGAATTATTGCCACACTTAACAATCAGGATGCAGGCATAGTTAGAAAAGAATTCCTATTTGCTTCCCTTGAACAAACCAGAAGCATACTAAAATAGCATTGCAAACAACACAGACACATATGTATATAGATATATCACATACACGTGTTTGCATAGCAAAACAATGTGCAGCAAGTATTGCATTTAAGTATATGAACAATGTGTCCACCCAATAGTAAACAAAAGCTTGTGTAAGCAAGCAGGTGGAAAGTGTGGGAAAATATATAACCAACAACTGAAGAAACAGAATTTGCAAGACAAAGAACAAAAGGACAAGAAAAGCACAAGGGACAGCAAACAGACAGGATATCCTACAGAATGCACAAGTATTAAGATGACTTGCAAAGCCAAAACAAAGATAAGCAGCACTGGGAGCAGAGGGAATCCCTTTTCGGGAGAGAGGCAAGCTGCATAAAGCATCAGGCCTCCAGAGGACCTTTACCAATAAAAGGGCTCCTAAACCTGATCACCTAGACCCCCTCAACTGTTGACCACCAGTATTGCATCCACTGGTGCATCACCTTCTTGGTGTTACGTATTCATAGCTAATTCAGGATAAAATAGACTAGTAGATTTGTGTATGTAAAGCTATTTGGTGATTATTTGTAACAGCTAACCACTGACACATCTGTCATTAGTGAATGTCAGTCTATGAAATTTTATTTTAAAGTTGGTTTATCAGTCTTCTAAATACTCCCACCACAGCAATTTCTAATAATTCCCATACTCAGTTGAAATTATTTTACCAAAAAAATTTAATCATGGTTATCACATTGAACACTGTGGCCATTTTGTATTTCACATCAGAAGAGGGCATGAAATGGGTGTCTTTCTCCTTCCTTTTGACCGAACTAGAGGCTGGTCACTGCCAGCATCTGTGTGAAGCAGAATGTGTAGATATGAGCTTCTCATTGCTGACCAATAAAATACACTGCCTTGTGGAGTTACCTTGTTCATACAGCTTTGAAACACTCAAGGGAAATATTCCACTGCTGCAGAGATGAATGATGAAGCAGTTGGCTTCTGTTTATGTGAAGTTTTGATTTTTTTTTAATAACTTTTTTTTGCTCTTTGAAGGTATGTAGGAATGTGTGCAAAATAACTACAGACTATAACATACCTAGAAGCCTCTGCAGTATTTGTTTACATTTTAAATGCTGCATCTGCGTCTGCACTGCAGTTTCAGATATTAAACTCTGATGTATGTTTTGAATCTCTACAAATTATGCAATTCCTTTTCCTTTCCTGCTGCTTCTCCTTTAATGCTACTACTATCAGCAAGTTTTTTTATTGCTTACTAGGAGTAATACTGATTTCATCTGCAAGATTCAGGCTAGTCACAAGTTACCTCATCATTAAGAAAAGCATTCTCTATGTTCATTAGCAGAAGAATAGTATCAAGGGTTCATGTAACCTTGACTATCATTTTGCTTTCTCCTCTTTCTTGTTTTATACCATCCTTTTAAACTATTAGTCAAGACCCTCACCTGATATATAAAGTGATGTCACCCCACTGAAATCTTGACTAACACAGGGTTCAGAAACTTTCTTCCTTCAGATCTTCATGGACAAGTCTAGATTTGTAGCTAAATGGTTGTCAGTGCTTAACATGAAAACATAGGAGATCTAAATGAAAACATTAAAATGCTCAGATATCATGAGGTGGTCCTGCATCCCTGATTTGAAGAGTGTTGATATATATGTATATAGAAGTACTATATATATGTATATAGAAGTACTGTATCTATATATATATGTATATAGAAGTACTATCATGTCATGTTCATGTCAATCAATTTTTAATTATTTGTGGTGGGTTTTTTTGTTGGTTTTTTTTGTTTTCTTTGTTGTTTTGTTTGTTTGTTTGTTTGTTTGGGTTTTTTAAATATAGATAATTTTGATGCAGAATTGATGACTTGGAAACTCCACAACACTCTGAGGTTGTAATTGATCCACAATACAATACATCCACAATGAACTACAATAATTATGCAACCCGGTACAAAACATGCTAAATGCTGTCAAATGTTCTTTGAGCTGCTTTGGTCCTTCTGTGTAATTGAACCTCTGAGCTGTCCCAAATGCTTGCAATGGCCAGAAATAAAAACTGGAGCAGAAAAAAGTGAGAGAGGGACAACCGTCATGGCACGTTTTCTTTCAAATTTCTACAAAGAGGCTACTGCACCACTCCTCATGGACTTGGATTTGTCCATGGGTGTGGGCAAAAGTTATGGGCTGGGCTTGTGTCATCGCATCCAAAACTTCTAGATCCAGGTGAGCACTGGAAATACTACTGAAACAAAACTAACTTCTGGTCTAGAGTTAATCAGTTATGTCTAGTCTGGAAATTTGACACATTTAGGAATATTCCTTGGCATGAAGACAGAGTCTCACAGCCTCTGTGATTGTTAGTGAACTGTCTACCAGTGAACTAGCACATGAATTATGGCACAAGGTCCTTGGAGAGCAAACTATACTTGGAAAAGGCTAAGGGGGATTTTGGCTACTTGGGACAGGCCACTCTGTAATCAAGAATTGTTCTAACTTCACTAGTATAGGCATATGAACCCCTTGCTCCCTGAAGCCATCACCAACCACTCTTAATTCAGCAACTACCAATGCAACCTTAATAATACAATACCCTCAGGGAGAGGAATTTTAAAATTATTTTAATATTACAGCTTTCTGTTGTGATAAAACCAGTGGTACTGCTATATGCAACAACAGATTCCAAGTGCTTGAAAGAAACAATTTAGAATTACTCAATAATCATACCTGGCTATGTCATGTCCTGCTGTGTATAAATTTTCACATTTGCCTTCTTGCCAGAGTTTCTACATGTTCAATTAAGTAACATCATGGACACTGTTGACTTCTTTCTAGTATCTCAGACTCATAAGAGGAGCAAATATTATGATATTGATACAGGGGTTTTTTGAAAGGACTTTTAAAATGTGGTTATTTTTCTGAATGGTGATGTATACTTACACTGAGGAAAGTGAAACAAGGCAATAAATGTTATGAAACACAAGAAGTAACATTTGTGATTATGCCAAAATCCTTTAACAAAGGAAGGTATTTAACAAAGGAATTATTTAACAAAATAATTCTAGAACATCTATGTTGCAAGGATTTTTTACTTTGTGCTTGATATACACAGTCAAGAAATATCTGAGATTTACAAGCAACCATGCTTGTTCAATTAATATCTCCAAATATTTTCCTGACCTCTAGATTGCAATTCAACTAAGATGATAATCTGTTTGTGTTTCTTTCTTTTGGAGAAATATTGACTCCCAAGTTAAGAAGTGGAATTTGAGGGGAAAGAAATTATCTCAGATTTGTTTTACATATCCCTTACCTTTTTTACTTCTGTGTTTCATTTATGCAAAATATAAAATTGATTACTGATGGGCTGAACACAATGTAAAATTCACTTTGAGTTCAAATGAATCTGATATGGATTTTTATTTGTAGTTTGCGTTTCCCTGGATTGGAAGAGAAAGTATAAATATATTAACAAAATGATGCCTTTATTATGGTGTCATCATAGGGTCTGAATTATACTAAGGGAGGCAGTTTATAAACATGTAATTGAGTGACAGACTTTTACCTTAAGGGTTACAAACTACAAATTAGACAAGACGCCAATGTTTGTTACAAGAAATAGACCGGACAAGTGTTTCCCATCTATTAGTTTAATGTTGCAATTCTTATTCAGCAAAACTTCCACTGAAATGAAAAATTCAGAGGAAACATTATCCGATCTTAAGTGTGGGAGATCAAGTGATTTTTAAATTTTAATGTCTCTAGGAAGTAAATACAACTGTTTTTATCTTGCCAGGGAGTAAGATTTTGTTATCAGAAAATGCCTAGTTTTGATTCTTGACCAGGAGTATTTTATGTCTTTTGATATGATGTGTCAAGAGCATCTGGAATCTTGGCTCAATCTCCAAAGAGAATTTTTTCTATTATTGCTATGCTGTCAAATGTAGCAAAATTAATTTTAACTTTATTTTTTACTTTGTTTATCAATTAGACATATTCGTGACATAATGTCCCTTATAATTACTAAAACATGAGATTTTTCATAGCATTGTAGAATTGTTCAGATTAGAAAAGACCTTGAAGACTATTAAGTCCAACTATTAAGTCCTTGAAGACTATTAAGTCCAACCAGACTATTAAGCACTGCCATGGTCACCACTAAACCATGTCTCTGGGTGTCACATCTACACACCTTTTAAACACCTCCAGGGATGGTAACTCCATCACTTCCCTCGACAGCCTGTTCCAATGTCTGACAGGACATTCAATAAAGAAATTTTCCCTAATATCCAACCTAAACTTCCCTTGGTGCAACTTGAGGTCATTTCCTCTTGTCCTATCAATTGTGAGAAGAGACCAACCCCCACCTGTATGCAACATCCTTTCAGGTACTTGTAGAGAGCAATAAAGTCTCTCTTGAGTACCCTTTTCTCCAGACTAAACAACCCCATAAGTCTTGATCCAGACCCTTCACCAGCTCCCTTGCCCTTCTCTGGGTTCATTCCAGCACCTCAATGTCCTTCTTGTGCTGAGGGGCCCAACAAAACACAGGATTTGAGGTGCAGCCTCACCAGTGCCGAGTCCAGGGGGACAATCCCTGCCCTGCTCCTGCTGGCCACACTGTTGCTGACACGGGCCAGGATGCCACTGGCCTCCCTGGCCACCTGGGCACACGATGGCTCATGTTCAGCCACTGTCAGATCAGCACTCCCAGGTCCTTTTCCACTGGCAGCTTCCCAGCCACTCTGCCCCAGCCTGCAGCACTGCCTGGGGTTGTTGTGGCCCCAGGGCAGGGCCCAGCACTTGGCCTTGCTGAACCTCACACCACTGGCCCCAACCCATTGATCCAGCCTGTCCAGACCCCTCTGCAGAGCCCTTCTGCCCTCCAGCAGAACAACACTCCATCTAACTGGGTGTTATCTATGAAACCATTGAAAGAGCTCCAAACTCTCCAAAGATGAGCTTCCCATCATGTTTTCAAACTTTCAGAGAAAGGGAAAATTTTGATTTTATTTAAAATAAGTAATTGACATATTTCACACTACGATAAACCTGACTCCTCTGCAAAATTGAAAATTATTGATAAATTTAGTAATTTTCATCTCTTTGGTTAATATGATTTCATTTTTTGTACAAGTAGGTTGCACTGTGTTTGCTGTGAACTCATGGATACTTGCAAGTTTGTCTCTGGTAGAACTCCTGTGATCTTAATCGGAATTTACAATTAGTCCCTCATGTCCAGCTTCTCCCTTCACTGAGCTTATTTTTTAATTTAAAAAAAAAGTTAGAAAAAGACACAAAATTTTCTGAGTTACAATCTTCTGTAGACAGAAATACATTATTGTATATTTTTAGATTATGCTTTATTGCCCTGATCGAAGAGATTTAAAAAATGTAGTAATATAGTGTAGCTTTACCTTGCCAGTACAGAAATTAATAAATTACTATAAACCCAGGTACTCTTTACTGTATTAAAGAAACTTCCAATTTCAGCTTGAGGTACAAACTATTAAAGAATTACTTCAATGTGGTTTTAGATTTTTTTTCGTATTTGGACATTGTTGCCCATTTTATGATAAATTATTTTTTTAAAGGCCTAATTGTTTTAACCAAATTACCTGAAAAGGTTGGTTTTAATTACATATGTGATGCTTCTAAACTTCTAAATGGTTAAAAAGCTTGATGACATGATGCATAAAAGTTTCATGAGTTCCACACAACAAGAAAAGTAACACAAGATTGCTTTTAAAATAATCTGATTTGAAGTCAGTGTCTTGATTTATAAACGCATATGTTTGTAAATACTGAATCCCCAGTCTGTATTGGGGATTGTCCTGGAGCAGCTCTGATAGTGTTCAGTTTTTAAAATAAAATTAAATTTTCCAATTTGACAAGTATTTTTCTTCCATTCTTCTATGTTAAAGAACCACACCCACAAAACATTTTACTGCATGGGGAAAGTATTGAAGCTGCAGGCAATTCTGCCAAAAATCATGCAACAATTTATATAAAACAATATTTTTCTTTCTTATTTTAATTTTTTTTACTGCATATAAAATTATGGGGGTTTGTTTAAATAAGGATAATAGATAAACATGTTTGACATGAACGTATCATCTTTTTTTTGTTTAAGATGGCTGCCAAACGTCTGTACAGGAACACAGCAAATTTTATACAGTTGGATGGATAGCAACTCTAGACACTGGAGATAGAAGAATCCATTGTGTTCAGTGCACAATGTAGTCCTTTGGTGATAGGGAACATTGCAGAGAATAGTATTTGGAAAGCTTGTACCTGCTGGATTGGAATTGAGAGAGTATCACACTTGCAAAAAGTTAGCTTCTGGCATTAAATTGTGGGCTTGTGATTTAATAACAGAGGGATGATTTCTTTTAATTTTTTCATAATCCAGTGTGAAGGATCAAAATATACCACTTGTATTTAGTAAGAGTTCACTTTCTTTTTCTATATTACTTTAGCTCACAAATGGATGATAAGATTTAGCTGGTTGGATTTGCCTGCTGACTTCATGGATTAGCTGCCAGATGACTGTCACTGTCCCTTGTAAAGCTGTTGTGTGCCTGTTTTGGTTTTGAGTTTTGTCAATACTGGTAGTAGTTCCATTACAATAAGTTTTCAGCAGCAACTTTCGTGTTCAATTTTTGTCCTAATAGACATAGATTTGGAAACATTATTTGAAAACTGATGGGCTGGCTGCTGGCAGAGCACACCTTTTTTTTTCCATAATGCATTTAGTCAATTTTACTAAAGACTTTAAAATTTCTTTGTTAAAGGAGAGCCATCAGCTTCCCACATAAAACTTTTGCCATTAGAGTTGCACACAGATAACTCCTGGACTAGTAAAGGCTGGAGGTAGAGGTAACAGCAGTAAATTCTATTCTTACCTTTTCTGTCTTATGTAGCTCTATTTTAAAGTTTTTTTGTCTCTTGGTAAAGCCCACCACTGGCATTTAATGTAAGGGTCAATCATCTTTTCTCTTGAAAGTGAATATTGAAATCTTGCCGTTTTGAAGATAACTATATTAAAAATAGATTAATATTGGAGCTGAGAAGTTGCTAGTTCTCAGCTAGAAATATTTTTTTAGCATTTCCTGTTTCACACACATTTGGCATCTTTTGGGCAGTGTTAAAATACCCTTCATAATGAATGGCCTGTCTCACAGTCTTTCATTCTTGTCTCTTTCACTTACTCTGTGAGTATATTTCCTCACTGATTATTTACTGTCTATTTGATTTGAAGGGAAAAACTGTGTTTAATGGTGCAATTTTGAGAGGACTTATTGAGAAAGAAGACTCAGACCCTGTTAGAAGGATTAAGAAGTTAGGGGAAGGGAGATGGTGGAACAAGTACAAAAACATCTGTTTTTGTAGTGAGCCTTGTTTTGTTCTCACCACGGCATTGCCATCCCCGCTATATCACTGATTCAGCTCTCAGAAAGTTTGATTTTCTGCTGAATAAGGTCCAGACACTTTGGACTGTATTGGTTAGATTTTTCATTTCCTTACTTGGACAAAGATATACAATGTTTAGGGATTAAGTTTTTCCGATTTCAATTGCAACTTATATACTTCATCGCCTAACTGCTACTTTAGCATCAATTGCAAGAATATAAATAAAAAACACCACTCTCTATTTGTTCATCTAAGACCTTGAAAAGCAGTAAATCAAAATCCTTTCGTGGTCTACCTTCAGTTCTCATGACAGGACCAATACATTTGGACTGCTGCAACTTATTTAGATGATATTTGTCAAGATGGTGGCTTTAAAACACATAGCAGCTTTTTTACAGCAAATCTGATTACTATTTTATGTGTCTAACCCCATGGCAAAGAGGACCTTAAACATTTCCCCTTTCCAAACAAGTTTACTCCACAATTCAGGGACAGTCTCTGTGTTCCTGGAAACAATTTAGATGTGCAGAAAAAGAGAAATTTTGCCTCTGTTAGCCTTTTCCCACCATAGTGAACTCCAGTTTCTACCTGCTCTTGAGGGTTCAGTAAGAGAGAAAGAGAGAGAAGGACATATAAAATAACAATGTTTCCCATCCCAGGAAATTAAGCAGCATGCATTATTTCCTTACAGAGGAAAATAATCTAATCAACACTGTAGATTAACAGCTGTGATTAACTTATCTTGCCTAAAAGCCTAATTTTGCCACTCAGTGTAGACTGAGTAGAATGGAAATTGCTGACCCAGGTGAGGACCCAAGGACTTTAGGAAACAGGAAATCAGGCTTTTGGTACACATATGCATCTTTTTAGTGGAAGCCATGGTAAAAAAGATAGAATTTTGTCAAACACGAAGCAGGGTTTCCTTAATGCATCAGGGATAAAGCTTAGGCTACGTTACTGCATCTAAGAGTTAAATCGTGATAACTCTTCGATCCTTGGAAGTATTTTATTTTCATTCAGGCCTTTTCAGCTAGTTCCCCTGCTTTTTTTTTTAGCCATGACTTTGATTGCAAGTTAGATCTTTGAAAATATGTCCATGAATTTCATCTCGTAGACATGTAATTAATCTTCATATAGCTTTGGTAGTAATGCAAACACACCTGTAGGATGTTTTCCATTGAAAACACAAGGAGTGAACCTGTAATAAATCTGAGAGTGATAGTTTTATCGTGACTGACAGAGCTGCTGGAGGCCTCTTCTTTATGAGTATAATTTGGGAGTATATAAAGAAGAGATTGATTTTCACAGTCCACTCTCTTTTCCTTAGTATTTATTCTTAGACTGTATAACCCACTCTAATTTTTATTTTACAAGAAGACCTAACACATGTGACTTGATTAAAACAATGCATATTGCATTTCTATGAGTCAGCACAGGCCAATGTGAGCACAATTTAATTTTGTACTTTGCAAGCCCCATGACTGAGTGCTGTGCAAGATTTATCAGGGAGTTGCAGCTCTCTTCCTTGTCAAGACTTGTTCTTCTGGATCCTTTGGAAACAACAGTTTAACCTTTTGAACAGAGCCAGTACCTTCTAGCAGGCGAAGATGAAGTGCTTTGAGAAAGAGGCTATGGGAGTAATGAGATGTGACTGTGAGATGAGTCTTGCTTGACAAGGTACAACAAACCTCACATCTCTTGCTAAGAAGTGGCTGTCACTTTGATCTGCATGAAGTTTAGTGCTCCACGGATGTGAGCCACTATATGTCCGTTGAGTCAAATCTTTCTGTTACAGGGAAAAAGTTCTCCTGATGTCTGCAGGGCCACCCAGGAAGTGCAAAAGCAAGAAGATGACTCCTTGACTAACCTTCACACAATTCACTTAGTGCATAACAGTGACACTTTTATTTATAGGGAATTTGAAAACTAACATTTAAAATAACTTGGTTAATGTGTTCTTGCCTTAAAATTTGCCTCTTGCACCATGCTGCCCCTTAGACGCTTTTTCTTTTTATTAAAGAGAATTAACAATTTTCTTAAATACCCTTCTGTTATGAACTGTGATCATTCTTTCTTACTTATTTATTTGGTAGAATGACTAGGCAGTAATTCTGTGTGGGACAGAGAAAGTGAGTATTGATGGGAATTCACCCAATACAGCAAATGAAAAATTTATGGAAATGAGAGGCCCTATAGAACAAAGAACATCTTTCTACTTGTTTGTGCTGCTTTATTCTTGCCCAAATCTACAATAGGATCTTTTCTCTGTTGCTTTCTTTATTTATAATCAAAATAAAATGAGGAGAACACAGCTTGACCACAGCCAAGATATGTCTTCATTTGAGGTCATCACATTTCAGTGCTGTGTCAAAAAATGCATTAGAGACAGAAAGAGATTCAGTCTAGCTGAAGTAAAGACACTGCACTGCCAATAATTGTCTTCTGTAATAGTTAGTCACATTGAAAGTATTAATTAAAGAAGGAGTTGGGTGTTTTTTTAAAGTGTGATGTAATTCGTTGCCAGCTGGCTGACCAAAGCCTGGGGTAGGTTATATTTATCTCTCTCAGAATAGGAAGAACGGATCTTTTATTTTTCTTTGTTAAAACCCTGTATGCTTGGTTGTACCAGACCAGGCAGATTGCTTGAAGTGACTGGCTGCCAATGTAATTTGTGTTGGTAAATAAATATAAAATGTTGGGATCTTTCAAAGATGGATCAGGAGGCAATGACTGATGCCAAGCAGAGTGCACTCATTTCCTGAGAAACAAAACTGCTCCATCAGCTCACCTTAAGCTTGATTTGCACAAACTCCATTTGTTCTGTCTCTTCATAAGAAAAGCTGTTAAACTGAAAAATCTCCTACGTCTATTGTGTAATGTCAGGCTCACCTGGCTCCTTCATGCAGCTTGGATAAAGGGCTATCCTTTGCCCTGTTCCATAAGGCTTGATTTTTTTTTTTCTTGTCAGCCAGCTTACCAATGCTGGTTAGTCTATGTGCTAGCTTTGGCTGGAATAGAGTTAATCTTCTTCACAGTAGCTACTATGGGAGTATATTTTGGATTTCTGCTGGAAACAGTATTGATAACCACAGGGATGCTTTCATTGCTGCTGACGAGAGCTAAGAGAGTGTTAAGACCTTTTCTGCTCCTCATGCCACCTCGCTTGAGAGTGGCTGGGGGTGCACAAGGTACTGGGAAGAGACACAGCCAGGACATCTGAACAGAACAGACTCAAGGGATACATCATATCATGTGACATCACGTTCACTATATGAATCTGGGGGAAGAAGAAGGAAGTGGGTACATTTGAATAGATGGCATTTACCTTCCCAAGCCACTGTGACATGTGATGGAGCACAGCTTTCCTGGGGATGGTTGAGCATCTGCCTGCCCATGGGAAGTGGGTGAATTAATTTATTGCTTTGCTTTGCTTGTGCCTGTGGCTTTTGCTTTACCTATTAAGCTGTCTTTTTCTCAACCCATGAGCTTTCTCCGTTTTCCCCTCCTGGTTCTCTCCCTCATCACACTGCAGGGAGTGACTGAGTGGTTATGTGGTGCTGAGCTGACAGCTGGGGTTAAACCACAATAGCACAGTGGAAAGAGATGGAACAAAGACAGCTGATATAGGCATGCTAAAGTAAAACAGTGAAACACAGATAATAGATGTGGACTTGTGAAAAAACAGCTGAGGCTCTGGTGCAAAAATTTCAAATGTATACAGTTCTTCCAGAAGAGGGATAATTATGGCACAGCAGAAGGCAATATCTCCCAGTCCTGAGGAAGGCAGCACTACTTCAGAAGTGAGTATCACCTGATAAAAAAGACGTGTAGACTAACCCGCTGTTGCCTCATCCCTGCAAAAGGCTAAGAAAAGATGCAACAAGGTCCTGCCCATTGCTGGCAGTAATAAGTTAGTCCCCTATTGCATTCTACTTCACTAGGAAACTCAAACTGGCTTTTCCTACATCACAGGGATGATTGAAGGTGAATAAAGAGTCGCTGTTAAGATAGACCTGCAGAAACAGAAAAATTATTCTATGGAACAATTCAGAAAGGGGAAAATACTTTGTAGAAAGGAATAAACTCAACTAAAAGCAAACCACTGTGCAGCTCAATAAAAGGTTGCCCTCTCCAGTCAAACAGATACAATTTGCCACAGTATATAAAGAGGATCTTTTTCAATTTAGCTATTTCCATTAATGTATAAACCACTGATCAATATTAGACATCACTTAGCTTTTCAGGTCATGAGAAACAACTCACTGGCAAGTATTGTATTTCTAGGAGACAAAACCGGTGGGGTAAATATACGACCATGCAAACAAATTACATACTTTCCATGGAAGTTGAGGACCAAATTAAAAATTCTCCTTCATTGTGTCAAAGGTATAAAGATGCAGGACTATTCCAAAGGCTATGGATTTCTAGGCAGCCATATCAGCATCGCTCTTGAATACATCCAGAGACCTCTGGAAAAGAAAACAGACCTTGGGCCAAGCTCCACCTGCCCTTGAAGACTTGTAGGGTCTAGTAAATCTCACACGTAAGGAAGATCTGGGTAAGTAGACTACAAAAACACAGTCAGGAAACTACATAACAAAATCATAATTTGTAATTTTTGATTACTTTTTGTTAGAGCAGCTTTCTGAGGCCTCAACTATCAACACATCTCAATCATATCCAGTCCTGGACATATTTGTAATTGGACACTGTTCTTGTTCTGCACTCTATAGCAATAAAGGCAAGTAATATATTAGCTGCTATACAGATGGAGGACTGGGAGATTAAATATCTTGTCCAGGGTCAAAAAGGAAATGTGTGACAGGTCTGGGACTTGTGAACCTGGAAATGTCGAGTTGAAGGCCTCAGCTGTGGGTTGTATATTTACCCCTGAGTGTTAGCTGACTGCACATTTAACAAAACACTCCAAAGAACACCAATATGTTATTGCTCCTATTGGAAAATGACTGGACAGCCATGTTTCTTCTGACAAGTGGCCAAATTTTGCTTGGGCAAACTATTCAGTTTTGATAAATTGTGTAAAGTAATTTGAGAAATAGATTGTTTAGTCTTCTGAGTATGCTTACATAGATTCTTCACAGAGCACATACTGTCTCCTTCTTGTAAATATTAATAAATAATGCTTTTTACATTTCACTTAGGAGCAATCACAGGGAAGAAATAACCATGACTGCAAAGCCTGAGCTACTAATTCAGTTCAGTGCCATCAGAAGAATTTTTGTCAACACTGAGTTCAGGCAGTTAAGAAAGATGGACTAAGTATAGCAGGAATTTTGCCTTATTTGAACTATAGAGCTTCTCTTTTAGCTTAGTAAAAGAAGAAATGCTTTGAGAATCAATGACCCAGGTTGTGGCTCCCCTGGTAGTTTGGCCCAATTTTAATTAGCTGATGATGTATGCACTATCGTTTGCTAATAAAGGGTATAATGATTTTAGATGGATGTTGCTATAAAGCCCCCAACTTTTATGTGTGCACTGTCCAACATTAAACCTTCTGGTCTCTTCTGGGTCATCTCCACTTCTAGTGGGAATTCTGCAAGGGTGATCAGGTTTGAATGCAGCAGAGATGCTGAGCGAGGAGCTTTTCTGACTGGTGCTGTGCTGCAGTGGCTTTTGACAGCAGGATACCCAAACCCTCCCTGTAATTAACTGTGTACTGAGGGTCCATTAGAAAGGTGTGTGGTGACCCTAGGCCATGGATTTCTGGCTTTATCATGGCCCTGGAAATATCAGGTTAGTCATGAAATAATTTCAGTTTACACCATGTGACTAGAATCAAGGCAAACCTTTTAATATTCTGAGTAGCAGGGTAGGAGGTCAGTGAAGATGGCATAGATGGCACTTTTTCAGAGGGTGATTAATCCTTTTCCATGTTGGGGAAAAAGAAAAAAGGGAGTAAATATTAATCAGAACACTTGAAATTATTAAATTCTTGTTAGCTGTTTCATGGTCGCTTTCTTCAGTAGCGTGATTGTCTCTTTTTTGCACAACAAAAGACTACCTCATTTTTTGCACAACAAATGAGGTAGACTATAATTTGATATTGAATGGAATTTGCATCTTATTTAAGTTATTTTGCTGTTTAACAGAGGTGCAATACAGAAGTTCCTGTAGGAATAAAGAAACCCAAATCTCTCCAGAAAGACAAATTGAGACATATCTAACATAGATGAGTTAAAAACTATGGGTCCTCTGCTAAATTTCTTTTTTGAAAATAAAGAGAGTGTATATATGTGTATGTGTGAATTAAGAAGGTCCTATTTTTTTTTTTTCTTAGCAACATCACTGAAGTATAGAACAACCCAGATTAGAGGGAGCCTCAAGATTGTCGGGTCCAAACTTCCATGGGAAAGAGAATGAAGGAGATCATCTTGTACTCTGTCCAATTGCATCTTGAAAACTTCCAGTCATAGGAACTCTACCACATCCCTGGGTAAAAGCTTTATCAAAAATGCAATCAAATGCATTTTAAAATCCCTGTTTACCAGTAACATATCTGAACAAAAAGGGAATAAAAGTGGAATGTTTAGTGAGATATTCAGGATCTGATTGAAAATAATGATCCTAACACAAAGAAATAGATTTTGTATAATGTATTATCAGCCAGAGTATCTAACCTTCCTCAAGGTATCTTGTTTCCTGTCACTTAAGTTTACATTTGTGCTTACTTTAGAGGATTTTCTGTCTCTCAGAAAACCAAAGTGGCCTACTTGTTCCCCTATAATCAGGTTGCACACAGAACTTAACTAGGTGCTTTAGCAAGTCCTGCAGGATTGCAACTCATAGAAGAAAACCAGATTCAGAGTTAATGCTTTTGGGACTGGCAGCTCTAAACAGCTCATTGTCAGACTGATCTGCTCCTAAAATCCTGGAATGGGTGCGGGAAGCCCCTTTGAGTGCTTAATGATAATGTGGTTTTCCTCTTTCATTAACTTTTGTGTACAAACAGCTATCATGCTCACTGGATGCTAAGCACTTTACTGCCCATCTACACCCGCGTCAATGCTACTTAAGGCTAATCACATACTAACTACATCTCTCAGTGACAAAGCTGCATCCCCACTCTGTCTGTATTGATCTCCCATCAGTCATTTGTAAGTGACCCTGCTAGACACAGGCCTTGGGCATTTTTCCAATACAAAAGCCACTTAACATTAAAATTGCAGGATCTCTTTTGGCCATTTTACAAGTCTTTATCAAAAGCATATAAAAACCTACCTTTAATCATAACTACTCTATGAATTTTTTTCACCTTTGACCACTGACCTCTTTAAGATAATGAGAGCATTTGTGTGCCAGACTGCCCTTCTTGAAGTTTTATTCATTGCCTGAGAGAGCCACTAGAAGCAGTTGCAAAAAAATCCTGGAAAGGAAATCCTTTGGCAGCAGTGTTTGTTTCATTTTAACAGTAGCAATGCTAGAAAGGGTCATTATTTAAAAAGTCATTTATATGCCCTTTGAGTCATGTGCCCATCACTTTACCTCATTCAGATAAGCAGGCAATAGGGCTTCCTCTCTTTGCCATGTACCCTTGTGCTACTTGGCATGGAGACTGTGTTTGTTTTACATATCTATGTGAAAAGCCAAACTAGTACAAATTCTTTTACTCTATCACTGCCACATATGAACACTGAATATATAATTTCAGACACTCTGTGATTGTTGGATCTTGTTCAGGAAGTTGGGTGAGAATTTTAGTTGAATAATTCTGCCATCCCTTCTTTTCTGAACTGTTTTAAGTTTTTCCTAATTTGAGGATACATCTATGGCTTCAGAATAAGCTTATCAACTATCTTTCCTTGAAGTTCAGTACTTGTCCAGCTACATCAGCTTGTAACACAGTTTAGCTCTGCTTGATTAGCAACTATTTTAACAATTGTTCTGGTCATGCACAAGGCTGTTCACACTGGCCTGTGAAAGTTAATAAAAAATATTTATGGTGGAAATCTACACTGTTTGCATACAAGCCAGTAAGGTCTCCTACTTGCTAGAGCTATAACTTGCTTTATTTGTTGGACTTTGAAACTTTAAACATTTCACAGACAAGTCTGACTTTATTCCCATAAGAGGATTCATCAGTGCATTTGAAGGGCCATATGTTGAGTTGACACTATCAACTGTAGGCAATATGCCAACAAAGTACTCAGGCAGGCAGCCCTTCCTGAGCTTCATACTTTTTTTTTTTTTTTAACTATCTATTTTGATTTGTGTCTCATAAAATGCATCAATTACATATGTAAGGAGAATTTCTCCACAGGATGTTAATGGAGTAGTGTACAGTAAAAGGTCAAAAGCGCCGTGACTGATCCTCTCAGAATAACATCCAGGAAAAGCTGTCCTAAAAAAGACAAAGTATTTATAGTAATGATAGCAAAATACAAACGTCACTTTGGAGACAAATAGATTCCAAATAAATGGCTCTCAGCATTTTTCACTCAGTGTGTTACTTCTTAGGACTAAGACGAACCTGTCTGCTCCAAATTTCTCTGATTTTCTATACTTGGCATGTTTGGTTATATGAAAACAGGTCTGATAGGATGCTGGGATAGTGTAAAGGAAGCAAGATTAAAATGAACTCACCTAATGTGATATGTTAGCTTCTTGTTGCATCACATTGTGTCTGGCAGTATCACTGCTATACAGTGGCAATTTTGTGTTAGTGAATTCAGTCATGCCAGCGACCAAAGACAGAAAAAGTGAGGTGTTTTCAGCAGCCCTGCCAAACACACCAAATTTGGGAAATCTGTGTGTGACTTGAATCAGTGTTTCAGTTCCCTTAGCACCCTCAGAGAAACCTGTGCTGAAAAATGATTATGGTTGTAATCAGATTGTAGATGGTTCACCTGGTGAAAAAGTAGCTCTGTGATAGGGCGTTAACAGCCTTGGATCACACTCCCTGAGGAGCTGGACTGAAGTGTGCCAGTTGGACTGAATCTTGCTAATCTTAATCTTAGCCTAATTTAGCTATTTTATACAGTAACTTTGAAATTTCATGATGGACAACAAGAAAATATTTTTGTAAGCCATTGCAGTTGAAATATATATGTAGTACTAATCCAACTTACAAATAATTAACTTTCTTCCAGATTTGATATAAGCACTTAAGCAATTTCCATATATATGTATATATATAATTTTTTAATGTATTTCTTAAGCTGCTTTCTTATAAACCAGAGAAGGTAATTTAAGTGACTTTTTCCTGAGTTATAAGCTAATTAATGGATTTTATTTTTAACAAGCCAAAACATCGTCTTTGTGATCTGTTTGTGAGAACTATAAAAAATTCCAGCTAAAGGACAGGATAAAAGACAAGACCCCATCTTGCGAAGACAGGCTCTAAACAGAATTCAACAGGTTGGATGGATTTTGAGGTTCCCCTCAAAACTTATATTTGTTTCAGAAAGAGTGAAAAACAGGCTCCTGGGGTATTGGAATCAGAATTCAAAAGCTTTTAAAAAAACCACAGAAAGACTGCAGCTTTCTTATGAGAAACAGTACAGAAAAAGCTATTGTACTAAAGATGTCATGGAGAATTTCAGGAGAGACAAATTCCAAGAGATTATAAATGGAGAGGTATAGACAACATTCATAGAGAGGAATCAGAATGCAAAATATTGCAAGAAAGAATGTGAAAGTTTTGATACTAAAAGAAAGGGGAGAAATTGAGATAGGGATACAGAAGAGAAAAGAAGAATTTCCTCATTTGATTGTGATGAATATGTTTTAACTTTCTTCATTTGCTGCACATTCAGAGGGGCAGATGCTCTCAGCTGATGCCAAACCAGAGTAAATTCTTCTGCTCCTCCTCCTTTAAGATGCCAAGGGAGATCTGTCAGCATCTGCTGCAACAGAGAAAGCTTTTCTCAACAAAGAAAATTACTGTCAGAGAGGTTGATTTTGGGGATGGAGCCTACCTGGGTATGGCTAAGTGTTTGGACTGATGAGTCTTTGTCCACCTGGGAAACTCTAACCATACCAGCTAAATTACCCCAACCTTCACTGAAATGAACAAATATACATTTTTGTGTACCCTACCTCAATGTCTGACTCCTTTGGAGAAGAAAAAAAAGTGCCATTTATTGCAAATAAACTTCAATACTTTACATTTTTTGCAAGTGAGCTTCAAAAGTTGTGCTCAATCAATGTATTCTATTGGAATCTTACTGGGCAACTTACAACATTCGTGAAATAATTATATATTGTTTTAATTTTCTGATTTTTGATCCCTCCTTTCAAACATAAATAATTTCTTGCCTTCTTTCTTCTATGGGCTTATTTCAAACAGATAAACTTTGTGTCGCAGTTGTTGCATCCATAGAATCTTAATGCTTAACCTCAAAAATTTAAATGCTAAATAAAGTCTTTCTCTCCAGAGTTCTAACTATATCCATTTCTCTATTTTATTTCTGTCGCATTTTTTTCATTCTTCAACAAAAGAATAAGTAAATCCTCATTACACAGAATCGGTTGAGGCTTGTCTATATAAAGAATATATTGTGGTTTTTTGCGAGTCTGTGTGTGTGTGCAGAGCTGCACTGCATTAGCATTCCTGTATACAGACTTTTAAATGTACTAATCTTAGGAAGGTAAAATCAACATTCAAATGGTAATTATTTAGGAAGTAAATTGATCAATTTGTCCTAAGCTCCATGAAGATGAACTGAGGTCAATCCACTTTGCCTATTAAGATTTTGAAGATATCTGGTTGGATTACTTTCACAGTAAGCGCCTGCTTTCCATCGAGGTTTAAAGAAACAGGGGTGGGGGGAGAGAAAAAAAAAAAAGAAAATACAGACCAATGGAGCTTCAATGTTAGACTTTAGAAAAAACAAACTTTTAATGCAAGCACAATTTTCCTGGTCCCAGCAAGATGCCCATGTAAATAACCTCTGTGTTATTAGCTTTTAGTACTATAGTTCTCCCTGTGGTGAAAGTGAAATGGTTGCTAACTAAACAAAGTGGAGCTGTCCTCGTTCTATGGCCTTATATATATATTTATGTGTTCTGAGTTATTTTTAAGGCTTGGGAACGCGTGAATGAGCAACTGCAATCTATATGGAAGAGAGACTGAAAGAACTTTGAGGTAAGCTATTAAAAAAACTTTGTTATTTCAAAACAGAGCATGGTGAATTTTTAAAACTCAAATAAAACACTGTTAAATTTTTGTTGTTATAATAATAGTCTATGAGTCTTAGAATTATCACATAAAGTGTTAGTGTAGAAACACATATTTCCTGAAGGCAAATCACCAAACCATATGAATTCAAATTCCATAAAATCAAAACTTTTCTTTCATTTCAAGAAAACGACATTTTGTAGAAAAACAGAGAGGTAGGAATAATGTGTCTCACTAATGACTCTTTCTAGCTCTTCAGCTTGAAACATCCTCAGTTCAGAAATGGTCCTGTGCAAGCCAAGGAGTTGGACTCAGTGATCCTTTTGGGTCTCCTCCAACTCACCATATTCTGTGATTCTGTGATTTTTTTCTGCACAGTCTTGCCCCTTTTCTAGAGGTATTTTCCAGATGGTAAAGATTTCTTAGGTCTTAAAGCATAATATTTATTCTGAGAGCATAATACAAGTGTGATAACTTAATATGGATTTCCCTAATGATTTTCTGTTGCAGAGTACTTAATAAATGAGTAAGACCAGTAACTCATTTCATATAGTGTTTTTCAGCTCATCACAGTTTGAACTGGTGGCTTGAAGATTAATTTCTTGGGGTTCCCAAGTTAGCTGCAATGGACCTGATATCAATATGAAGGTTGTGGAAGCCAAAGAAGGTTGGTGGACACTGCAGAATTTTTCAAGATAGGGCAAGTTTCACCATTTCAGAAAGCAGTTATCTGTCTGGTCACTGAAACACAGAATCACAGAATAAGGTAAGTTGGAAGGGACCAAAAAAGGATCAAGCCCAGCTCTAGGCTCAGCACAGAACAATCCCAAGAGTCACACCATATGTGAGAACACACTAGTGTTTGAGAACATTGTCAAAATGATCCTTGAACTCTGTCAGGCTGGTGCTGTGACCTGGGGAGCCTGTTCCAGTGCCCAAGCACCCTCTGAGTGAAACCTTTTTCTAATATCAAACCTAAATCTACTTCAGGTAAATCTACCTAACAAAACTTCAGGCCATTCCATACAGTCCTGTCATTGGTCCTATCACAGGGAAGAGGTTAGTGCCTGCCCTTTCTCTTCTCTGTAGACTGCAATGATGTCTCTCTTCAGTCTCCTATTCTTTGGGCTGAACAGATCAAGAGACCTCAGCTGCTCCTCATACGGCTTCCCCATAAGACCCTTCACCATCTTCATTGCCCTTTTTGGATGCTCTCTAATAGTTTCATATCTTATCTTGTGTCACCCAGAGCAGCCCCCAGCACTTGAGGTGAGGCTGCCCCAGCTCAGAGCAGAGCAGGTCAATCCCCTCCCTTGCCAGGATGGCCATGCTGTGCCTGGTACCCCCCAAGACAGGGCTGGCCCTCCTGGCTGCCAGGGCACTGCTGACTCAGGAACAACCAGAGATATGTCAACCAGAACCCCTAGGTCTTTTTTCATGGCACTGCTTTCCAGTATTTCATTCCCTGGTCTGTATGTACAACCAGGGTTGCTGTGTCTCAGGTATAGAATCCTTCACTTGCTCTTTTTGGAATTCATATTGTTGGAGATTACCCAGATCTCTAATTTTCTGAGGTGTCCTAGAGGGCCTCCCTGCCTTCAAGGGAGTCAACAGCTCCTCACAATTTTGTATTGTCTGTAAACTTGCCCAGTATCCATCCTAGTCCTGAACCTGCATTGCAGTGCAGAAGTAGAGTGACTCAGAACCCTGCAGGATAAATAGTCAAAGCACTATTAGTCAAGGATATGTTAAAAATGAGAGCTGTAAGCAGTCATGGCACATAGCAGGAGGAAAGTTCCACCTCCTCCTCAGAATTTGGCAAGTGGGACTGGTGCCTTCTACAACAGGTCTGGGGCTCCAGAACTAGAAGGCCAGACAACAGATGAGGTGAGAGAAGATCATTCTGAGATAGTGGAGCCTTCTAAAAGAGTACCACCTGTACCCTGCATCAAGACCTCCTCTGTTTAACAGGAAAAGAAGGTCAGTTGTAACAGGAGAGCTTCAGAGTAACAGAGCTCTTTTCTTAGCGGAGCAGAGGTCCTGATATCCAGACTGGACCCAACTCACAGGGAAGTCTGCTGTCTCCCAGGGGCTCAGAGAAGGGATATTACTGGAGAACTTTACAGTCTAGTAAGGCCCTCTGAACTCTATCCACTATTAGTTGTTTAAACTAGCAGGGAAGAAATAACAAAGAGAAGACTGAGGGCTATCAAAAGAGGCTTTGGGGCCCTGGGACAATTGGGAGAAGGATCAGGAGCCCAGATAAGGGTTTTCTTGATTCTTCCAGTAACAAAGAATAATATTGATAGTAATAAGCTGGTCCATCAGGTCGATATGTGGTTCCAAGTTTGGTCTCAGTGGAAACATTTGTTTCCTGCTGATTTCTCGTCTAATTTTTGGCAAGAATGAAGACCAGTGATGTTAAAAGCTCTCACTTTACAGCAGTAACATTCTCTTGTCCCATCAAATGTGTTGTGCAACTGTAGCTTGAAAAGTCGTGCAAGCTGAAAGAGATGAGAAGCTATAGACAAATAAGTAGCTTCAGTCACTGTTGGTCTTCGAAAACCAACATTTTGGATGATTTCCATTGTAAGATTTCTTGTCTGTATGCAATCTACAGGACAATACATTCAACAACAATCTACAGGACCAGAGTCCTAGTATCAGGTATGCAGTTTCCAGCTACTTTGGGAAAGAAACACAGGTGCATGCACATCATAAGAGCTGGGGTACACTGAAATCTCTAGGCACCAAGGGGGCTTGGATTCTCAAATACTTTTGATATTCAGTGAGTATACAGTCCTTGTCCTTCATGGAAATCTTTTGAGACGCATAGTTCATAACCATAAGGCCAGATGCATTTATAACTCCCTTTCAGAGATCAATAAGGGGAAATAATTATTTTATTTTCAAAATGCACATTTTTCATTGAGTGACTTTTTTTCCCCTGAGCCATTAAGAGTGCACTTTTTCCCTCCAGGTATATATAAAGAATACTAGCAAAAGATATGGCACTTCTTCCACAGTAAAAAAAAAAAAAAAAAAAAAAAAAAAAAAAATCTCAGTTTTAGTGTTAATTTTATGGCTTTTTTTTTGAGTCTATCTTTACAGTATAATTCTAGTATTTGTCTGTCTTTCAATTCTTTCCTTTCCATGAGTTCAAGATGTATGATCAAGTTTTAAAACAAAGGCTCATCTGAAGAAAGATCATAGAAAGGAAACTTTTGGGCTATTATAGGGATCCATAATAATGATAATTTCTAGGATATGTTAACACATATTAGGATATGTTACCATATCTCATATAGAGACAGTAGGAACAGATATTCTTGTGAACTCCTCTGGACTACACACGTACTGGGTAATTGTGACTGTTCTGAACAGTGGGGGGCTAATTTCAAATATTGATACAATCTTCCCAATCTTCCCTAAATCTAAGTCCCAAACCTACTTTTCAGTATTTTTAGGAATCCAACCACTTCATATTCTTTGTATAGTTTCACTGTCCTCCAGGTTGAATTTTCCTTAATAATAGTGGGCTTCAGCCTGGTAGCAACAGATAAATTCCAAATAACCTTTCACTGTACAATAAGAGACTTCAGTGAGTAGAGCAGTACATCAAACATTTCTGTGTGAATCTACAGTTGATTAATCACTGGAGTAGTGTTTGGAGATTGTCTTTAGACAGTTTAGTTGTAGATTTGAATGTCAGCATTATCATATATGAATCCCTGTCCTGTGCAGTGATGGCCTCAAGGAAAGTAACAGGATTAATGGTGAAATCAGTTTTGTACCTTTTATTTGCTAAGCAGGTGTTTTCATATGGAGGCAAATCAAAGATTCTCAAGGAAATAAAAATTCTGGTGCTTCACGGATGAGGAACTATGGTATAGAGATGAGGAAAAATGGAGCAAAAACAGAAGCCCAGGAAGAGAATGTCTGTGCATGTGTGCAAGGAGCTAGGAACTCAGACAAGATATGGTTTGAAAAAGATTACTGAATCCCTGAATAATTTTTTTTGCCAGGAGAGTATATTCCTAAGTAGAATTTCATGGGGAGGGAGAGACAGAAGAGAAAATAGAAGGACCAAGCCATATCTTACTTACCATTCATAAAAATCCACTAGCTTAATATTAAAATTTAAGAAATAAGGCTTAAGGGAATACTTGAAGTTTGAATGAGCTGAGCTCCCTTTCCTGTGTCCTGCCTAACTGCCTGTTGAATGGTAAGGGTGTATTTGGACATGGGAGACATGAGACAATTCTGACTGTTATGAACAGCAAGGATCCCTCTTCCAGGTTGTGAAGATAGACCTGAACCACCTCATGCCTATTTGTCTGAGAGTCATAGAATCATAGAAGGGTTTGGGTTGGAGGGAACCTTAAAGTTCCTCTAGTTCCAAATCCCTGCCATGGGCAGGGACACCTGTAGTAGACCAGGAACCAGACGTCGAAGCCTAATCCAGCCTGGCCTTGAACACTTTCAGGGACAGTGCACCTACATCCTCTCTGGGCAATGTGTGCCGGTGCCTTCCCACCCTTACAGAAAGAATTTTTTCCTAATATCTAATCTAAACCCACTCTCTTTCAGTTTAAAGCCATTACTCCTTGTCCTATCACTACATGCCCTTGTGAAATCTTCCTCTCAAGCTTGTCCTATGGGTATGAGAGAAGATTACTTTAATGGGAAATGTGATTACCAGCTACAAAGAGGATTAGATACAGCTCCCGTTACAACAGAGAGAAAATTTCACAAAGTAATTTGCAAATTGTAAAAACAGTATTTGGAACAATTCTTTGGTTGGAGGACTATCCATTATGAGAAGATGACATGTAAAATGGTATTGACCAGAAAACTGCTCAGAAATAGACAGCATTTTCAGTTCATAAGCTCTTATCTTTTGTAAATGACTATTTATAGAAGTTACAGGAGTTCCTATGAGTTTTGCCTTTCTCTATTTCTTGTCTAACTTATGCTACTAAATTTGGGAAAGGATACTTTGTATTCTTTGGGAATGATAAGGGCAATCAAGTGGTACATGGACAAATGTGGAAAACAGTGGATGTAGGAAAAGGAGGATGGAGTTCAGTCTCTTTTTTAAAAAATCTCTATATTCTGCCTGGGATACTTTAATATCTATGAAATAATTTAAGTTCTTTCTTACATTTGTAGTCCTTTTAGGCTATGAATACATCTGGTGAAAATTTAACTTTTATAATCATACTGAGTTTTCCTGAATTTTCAAAGGTATTTATGAAGGATAATTTCTATTTTATGCACAGGCAAACTATCAATAACAGCCTGCAAGGTTTTGTCTTGTTGCTGAACCTCTGGCAACTTATTGTACACCTTGGAAAGCTCCCTGTTCAGTTTTTAGGAACACTGAAAGGTACTACAATGTTTGGTTTCCAAATTTTCCCAGATGAGCACAGGAGAAATAAAAGGCCCGTTTGTCCACATCATTAAACCACCTTGCAGTCTGGTACAATTGGCAGACTCTGCTCCAGAGAGGTTCAGAACAAAAACTGCATGGGTTTTTTTAGGTCAGGTTGAAAGCAGGCTGGCAGAGCTGCATCAGGCAACTTCTTTTATGTCTTCTTGAACTTGGGGGTCTGATCCTGAGATGTTCTCAGCAGTCTGAATCCCACAGAAAAACCCCAACCAAACAGAAAACTCTATGACTATCCTCTTTTCAGGAATATTATATTCCCTTGTAAATCTGTATGTTTAAAAGCTGTGAAATGTGCACTATGAGTTTTACTTTTTCATGACTCTCCTTACTATCTTCTATTCTTATTGACGTTGTATGACTTTGTTAGTAACATAGGCTTCGTCTTGACTCTTTGGCTTTTTTTCGAAAGTGAGAGAAAGATATTTTATATTGCCAGAGCACTAGAACTCAGAAGAATTATATGAAGGATTATTTTGAATGGAAAGCATATAGCACAAGCCAAGCCCTTCCTTTACTGATATTGATATTTCTCTTGTGCAGCCCCAATCCCATTTATATAATGACAATTTTGTATTCCCTTGTTTGCTGTTTTTATTACCCACAGAATACAAATTAACCTCTCATATTTGTGGAAAGACTTGGCAAACATAGGCAAAACTAGGACAATGGGGTGCAGAAAGTCTCTATACTTCAAAGAACTTTGATTTTTTTTTTTTTAATTATTAATATTCTTTGAATACCACTTCTCCTATTTTACCCCTTGTTGGTTTAGGCAAAGTCACCTAATATAAAGGAGTAGGTCAAAGTAGGTCTAGATTTCATGGTTCCTGATGTTAAGGATCCTGTTTGATTACTTAAATTGCAAACACTACTTATATCAAAAGAATATTTTTATCTTCAGAATTATTTATAATATAAACCCCTGCAAGAATGGAAAGGATTTTTAAAACAGAATTTAAAACTGAAGAGTGTGATTTTTTTCCACGAACCTTTATATAAGATTCAATAAGTTTTGTTAGATTTCAATAAGTTTTATACTTATGTGGAAGGGGAATAAGCAAGACAAAGTCTAATCAAACCCCTCCAAAGGATAACAATTGTCTGTAGTCCTGGTTTGGGTTCAGTGAAAGTGTCTGTTTTTTGGTTTAAAGTGGAAACTTTTGAAGGCCAGCCATGAAAATGTCCATGTATGAAACCACTGGTCAAAGCAGGAGCCATGCTCATGGGTCTGTGACATGTTGGCTGCCACTGGCAAGAGGATGCCAAGAAGAGGGGCTTGCCAGGGTCTTGTGGGGCACATGTGGCCCTGTGTTGCCCAGCAGCACATGAAAGCATGACATTGTTAGAGCTACCCAAGGCTTCCTCCCAGGTACCAGCCCAGCTTCAATTCCTTCCCAGAGCAGAAGCCCAGCTCTGCTCCCTTTGTGCAGACAGACATGTCTTGATTTGCTTCCCTGATGAGGGCTTTGACTTCAAAGTGACACAGGGATGTTGAAAAACAACCTCAGTGGGGAGCATCAGGAGTATGGCCACCTTGCTCTGTTTTCAAAAGATTCCTTATACCTTGTTTTCTACGCCAAACAGTATTGACCTTGCTAGACAACTGGTTCTGCACAAGTTCAGGTAGGAGGGCGAACAGATCTCACTTCAGCTCCTTGCCTTACTGGCAGAAAAACATACAAGAAAAGCAGAAGAAAAATGCTGAACTGCCAGACACAATATAGAGAGGTACATATGCAACAAGATATGCATACAATGAGCCAGTTCCTTACACATCTTCCTTGAGCAGGGATACTGTGGGCTTACTGTATTCATTTTCAAGCATGAAAACTGATTGCGTGCTAATTCTGAGTACCTGAATTCATTAATACAGTTGCACAGAATATAAATATAAGGGACATATCAAATATACCTGCTCCTTTCCAAATCAACCTTATACAGCTATTTCAAATGCTTATATACATATTTTTGTGAGCTCATTTGTTTGTTTATGTGCATGCTCATGTATCTTTAGCAATCCTGTAGAATGATAGACTTTTTCTTAAAAAAAACTCACTTGTAGGCTTGTACTTAATTTATCATGTTCCTGTATTACTGTGAGTTTTTTCTTACAAAACCTCATTGCTTATAAATTACCATAAGATGAAACCAGATATTGTTAATGTATTTTAAACAGTTGTTAAATTACCAAAGTTGGTTGATCCCTTCCTTGAAATTTGCTGATCCTAACTTTAAATGACTCCTAGGTTATTATTTATATCTTTTAAATCTTTTATAGTGGTACACGGGCACTTTTATGAACCCTGGCATAACAAATTCTAAGAACAAAAGCATATTTATGTAAGTAGCACTGGGAGCTGAGTTGGCAGGTGTTTGTCACAAAGTCTTAACCCCTAAGCATTAGTAGTAGTCACCAAGTGCATCCTCAAAAGGTTGTGAGAGTCTCTTTTTCTACAGAGAGACTGTCCAGGTTCAAAATGTATTTAACTGGGAAGAATGGCAGGGCTTGTGCTATCAAGTTTGTGGGCTACAGAAAGAAAATGAAGATATAGGAATAACATTAGCTACAAATACCAAAACCAAAAAATCAAGACAGTTCTGGTGGCCAGGGCTTCTTAGAGAGACTGCAGCCTTATATAGCTCATGGGATAGCCAGGCAGAGTTGCTCTTGGGAGGAAAGCAGTCTCAGACGTATAAAGTAGCAGGCAAGGCCAAAGTCTCTCTTTTTGCACAAACCAGATGGGAAAACTGTCCAGCTGGAGGAGATCCAGGGCTGTCCTGTATGAAGAGGGGTAGCAGAGGGAGAAAAGCCTGTAAAAATAAAAGGACTTTGTCTAGAGCAAGGGTCAATCATTTTGAGTTAAGGTAGTAAAATCTCACACAGAACTCCAAAGTATTCCTTGGCTTCTGCTAAAGCAAATGCTTTGCATGAATCTGCCTGAGAAGTTCAGTAAGGAATGAGAGTAACTGAGGGCATGGTAAGATGTGGCTGGAGATTTCCTTTCAGCTTGTATGCACAAAACATGTTGGGTCTTTTAGCTTCATCCATATGGGAGCAAAATCCATGGTTCAACATGCTTATCAAAGATTACCAGCAAGTCCTTTAAATAAAAATACTTCCAATGAAACATTTCATTTCACTGAAAACACCATTTGGAGACTAAAAGTATAGCAAATTCAAGAAGGTTTTGTTAGGAAAAGTTTCTGGCTCCATAAACTTACTTTAGAGAAGCCAACACTCCCATGAGCCCCATGATCTGGTGTTCATAGGCTACACCAGTGAAGTGAAAAACATTAGGTCCATCCCTGCTCTCACCAAATGAAATCAGGGTATAATCACCTTCTCTGACTCAGAGGACAGAGTCAGGCTTCAATGCTCAGCTCTGGAGGGAAATGGTTGCTGAGAAGTCGCTGTGAGACTTCCTTCTCCTTCCTGGAGAAGGTAGGCAGCATTGCATTGACCCTGCAGTATGGCAAGGGAGACTATGGGCTGGAGTCAGCACAGCCACTTCTTGGCTGAATGCTGCATCTGGGGAATGTTGAGGTGGTAAGAGGTCTTTCTTTTACTTTGTTGTTAAGCTGTGGTTGGGCTTTTTTTCTGATTTGTGTGGGGTTTGTTTTTTGCTTCATGGTTTCCGTTTTTTTGATTTTTGTATTTTTAAAACAAAACTTTAGAGATTTTGCAAGAGGGGGAAATTTTTCCTATTCTGTTCTTATGGTTACTTCCTAGCAAGTGGTAATGTGGTATGCTAAGGGGCTGAACAAAGTGTTCACACATGCATGAGATGTTAGTGTTTTTCTCTGAAATTGGGACTTATCTTCCAGTGTGTTGATAGAAGCTTCTCAAAGGGGCTTTATTAGGCTTTAATTGCATAGAATTGGCATGGAACTGTGGTTCTCCACAAGCCATTCATCTCATACTTTTCCTGCAAGTCTGTTCACTGATGGCATACAAAATTCCCAAGAATCCTGCTCTGTTCTATGACTAACATACTCTCAGTGAAAAGTTCTATTTTAGGCTTGTTTAATTTTTTTTTTTTCTGTGAGCAAGTATAACTGTTAGTTAATATCCACTGCAACTACACCAAGAAAAATACTTATTAAAAACCTTCCTTGTAGTTCCAGGTTTCAGTCACCTACTTTTTCTTTCATATGTCTGTCATCATTCACATATTAAATATCAGCTATACTAAAAAAGATATGAAAGACCTGCTTTTTATGGCTATGATTTTTATTGCAGTAAAAATTCCTGCATATATAATATTATTAGCTTTCATAAGAGTATTCAGGCAGATAACTTCATACAGAGTCTTGCATGCAGCTGTGTTGTCCTGCTTGAAAAAAGTGAATATAGATTTCAGAGGATGCTGCTGGGGTGGTTGAGAGCATGAAGAGCATGTGAAATGAGAGGAAGCTAGAAGAGCTTGGTTTGCTTGGCCTTCACATAGAGATAAAGAAACTAAATTGTTTCCTGAGTGCAGGAGGGCAAACACCAATAAGGAAGATAAGCTGTTTGAGTTGAAGGTTGATATCAGTGTGCAAAAAGATGAAAAAGAATGGGAAGAAACTGAGCCTGGAAACTGAAGAAGTCATGGTCTTGTGAAAAACTTTTATACTCTGAATGCTGGGAACAGTGTTGTACTTTCAGAGTCAGCCTGTTAGAGGGAGGGGCCTGTCCTTGCCCCAAAAGGCTCCCTTGGGAGTGCTCTGGTGAGCCCATTGACAAAACTAGACATCTGTTGTGGGTAAATGTAAGAGAATTCTGGTCCTGATTAGGGCAGTAGAGTTATATAGACTCCATGATTCAGAAGGCTGAATATGATGATTTTTTAAAGATCTATATACAAGAGCAGAGAAGCAGCAAGCAGCAGGCAGGCAAGCAAGCCAGACAGCGAAGTTCATCTGTCCAAAACATCCAGAGCATATTGAAAAGGCAGAGTCCTGTACTAGCATCAGATTGGCTAACCTGTGTAAACATCAGTGGATGTTATGAAGAATCTCCTGGTGTTCTCAAAACAATCTCAGGGCCATTTTGGCCCATGCTGTAGGTAACAGGTTATCAAACAAACAAACAAGCAAACAAACAAACAAACCAAACCAAAACAAAAAACCCCCAAAAACCCCAACCCCCCCCAAAAAGAAAAAATATTTAAAAAATTAAAAGAAGAAAGAAAATAAGAAAAAACCACAAACAAACAAACAAACAAACAAAACAACAACAACAACAACAAAAAACAAAACCAAAAAAAACCCAAGAAAAACAAGGGCTGAAAACCCACCCTCAGTTGCTTTCTTCCAGCTGACTGATTCCCAGGCAGTTCCTGAGCAATTGCCACCCTGGAAAACTTCTTCCCCAGCTTTTATTGCTGAGCACAAGGCCATATGACATGGGGTGTCCCTTTGGTCAGCTGAAGAGCTGTCTCTCCAGTTCTTGTGCATTCCCAGTAGCCTGTTCTCTGGTGAGGTGGCATGAGAAGCAGAAGAGGCCTTGACAGTGTAAGTACTGCTCAGCCATAGCTTATATGTTAGTGTCACTGTGTTATCAACTCTTTTTTTGTCATAGATGCAAAAGTAGCATCATGCCAACTAGTATGAAGAAAATTATCTTTATCCCAGAGAAAACCAGTACATTATAGATAGATGGATTCACAAGGTGGGTCTGTCTTATATTATCTAGGTTCTAGGAAGATGATGACTTGAGCTGGCCCCATGACACCTGCAGTTTCCAGCACCTACTAATGGTATGTTATAGATTTTCAGGTGGTTCCTACCAAGGCAGCTGGTATACAGTTCAGTACCTTTACACTTTCAATTGCACTATGCAAAGGCAATGCAATTACATTTATTTTAAACCAAAATTTCCCATTGAAATAGATGGAAAATTATGATTAAAACTGATGACACAATAGGCCCCATTTCACTGATAGAATAGCCTGTAAGTAAGTAGACTTACTTTGTGCAAATTTGTTCCAATCTCTCTTCCAGTGGTGCTGCTATGACACAAGAAAGATCTGATTGACTGTCAAAATGGTCCTTGTTAAGAATTACAGAACTGTTTGCTTCACAGCTACACTTCAGAAACTGGTGTATCTCCTGTTTGAACTCACAAGCCTGTGGGATTGCCTTCAGTCTGAGCTTTGCTTTTGCTCCTTTACCCAAAATACACCAAATTTGATAGGCCTGTCACTTCATCCTCTTCTAGAGCATCCTTCCTAGAGGCAATTCTTTCTAGCGTTACTGATGTGCACTGGTTTTCTCATCCCTAAGGTCTTGACTTGGTCTGTGACAGCCTCAGAGAGAATCAAGTGGAAAGAGTTTCTCCCAAATCTTACAGCAGTTCTATTATGCCAGAGGAGAAAGGAAAGCACAACGTGTGCTTTTGCCAGGTTGGGACTGGCTGCTGGTGAAGCCAGTGCAATGATGCCAACAAGGCCTTTCACTTCCAGGAGCACTCCACTTTCCATTTATACCTGTAAATGTTCTCCTCTTCAAATCCCTGACTTCTTCCACCTTACATCCCCAGAAATTTAGCAACACTCATTTATTGTCTCAGGAATATTTTAGATATTTAGCAGATAATTTGATTCTCTGAGAAAGGCATTGACTGCTGCTGCACAGAGGCCAGATCCTCATTGCAGGCAGACAGGCTCCACTTATTTTCCTGGCTCTTCAGATTTACTACTAACGCACTGGCAGACAGTAGTGGTGAATATGATGATGTAGTGTTGGAAATAATCCTGGGTTTTAGTAATACCTACACATTGCCAGACAATTATGTCCAAAGAGCCCAGATTTTCTAAAAGTGCTGTTCCACCCCCCCTTCTGTTGGAAACCCTAATTTCCTCCTTGCCCCTCTTCCCTTGCTGTCAGCCCTATCATGTCTCTTGTGGCCAGATCAAGGATGTTTAAATATAGGTTCAGAAATTTCAGAGGGAGGAGCAACTCTGGCAAGGCTTTGTGGCCTGACTGATCTCGCTAAACTACTGCTGACTATTCAGGATCTTTTCCAATACTAGCTGGTCCTTCTTTAAATATGCCAATGATTTAGAAATTAAAAAATAAAGCAGTAAACCAATGCAATGAAATTTCTGAGTTTTTTCTCTGCAGGAAAAAAACTCTTGCCCTGTTTCTTATTCTACCTTTTGCAACTCACTAGAGTCTGGCCTCACATAGTGAACAAAATAAGTACTTCTCTAGACTAGCAGGCTTGGTCCTAACCAGTCACAGCACATGGCATATCTTCAGGGAAATGTGGCAGATCTGGTTTCAAGTGAAGGTAAAAAGCATAGTACTCTTCAAATCTGTACTGGAAGAGGATTAGATGAATCTATTTCTTCTTTCCTTTTTTTAAAAAAATTGCCTTGAAGTTGTTTTGTTGGTTTTGCGTGTGTGTGTGTGTGGTTTTGTTTTTTTTTTTATCCTGTTGGAATAATCATAGCACTGAAGATGTGAGGAGGTATTTCTAATGAATTGAGCCTCTACCATGACCCAGAGTGGGTTTATCCCTCTATAATTACTTAGACAAAATGAAGAAGTCCTGAGCCGTAGCAAGGCTATGATGGCCTAGTAGAATTATTAGTGTAGTTGCTGAAATTTGGGGGGAAATCAGAACCTGGTGTGATTTCCTGAATGGCTCACACACGGTCAGCTTCTCTCCTGTACGAAGTACTAGCACCAATCCTGTGTAACCACTTCAATCACTTTTATATCCTCAAAATTAGTTTAAGCAGTTTTTAGGCCTTGTTCCTGGCTGCATATTCAAGAGTGAATTTCACTCCTTGGCAGTTTCAAGTAACTTAAGATAGTTTTAGCAAATCAATAAATTATAAATTCTGTTTTCTTCAGATAATGGACTGCAGCAGATCTTGCAGATGGACACCATTGTGTAAGAGGAGACCTAGGCTACACCATACAATGGCTAAAATCATATTCATTTTGATAATGTTTTTTTTTTTATAAATAACAGGAAAGCATAAATAACAACCAAAAAAAGAGCTAAGAGCTGAGGCAAAGTGCATTAGACTTCTGAAATAAGAAAGTTCAATACTGTGGCTGTCATTAGCACAGGACACTTTTGCCCATGAAAGCAGAAAATAGTGTACATATGTAATTGTGTAACATTCTAAGATGCATATAGCCTGTAATATAGAGAAATACAGAAATAGTTTTAAGAGACTAATTGTCTTCAAAGTGTATGAAAATAATGTTAAGAGTTACTTAAAACCGTTTATAAGGTTAGTTATTTTTGGGAATAACTGAAAGTTCATTCGTGACTACGTGCTATAAATTCTATTAAATCAGCTCTCTTCTTCTCTAAAATTTGCCTTATTGGGTTTTTCTGTAGGGTGAAATTCATCCCTAGGCAAGGTATACATACATGATGTTGAGTCTGCCATTTAATATAACATCCATAACTCAATACAAAAAGCTGTGAATATGGCCTTGATAACTATCTACAGTGCACTGAATTTTCCTTTTGCATACTGATCCAAGGTGAATGACCATGTCTCATCAACATTTTATTCCTCCGTGCTTTATTAATAACAAATGAGGGACTCATGAATCCATTAAATTAATTAAATTCTTCTTGGTCTCCTTTTCTTGCTTAACAGGTTGATCTGTCTCCAAAATGCACATTTTCTGCATTCCCATTGGACTAATGACATCTAGATAATTTTTTTACTTTGGAATATAGCCATCTGACTTAAAAGTAAAAAGAGACATTGTGCATTTGAAGACAGTGCTGGTGCCATCCCCTGCCAGTAAGTCCTGCTGCTATGAAAATGAACAAGGTTAGGATCTTCCTTCCTTTGTGGTTATTGGACCAGGCATATCACTGACACACATGGAGACACTTCCTTTCAGCTATCTTGACTTGTATAGAACTTTATTTAGGGTTTGATTCAACTAACCATTTTTTTCCCAACCAATTTAAGGGTTATAATATCTGCTATTGACCTTCTATTACAACCTGTGAACCATTCTGTTTAATGTGAAATTACATCATGTAAGAAATTCCTTTTTGTCCATTATCTTGGTCACTGACTTGACAGGGCTCTAGGAGAGTCATGGGAGTATAAATCAGAGATGGGACTAAGAAGTGAGGAACTCAGGAGTAATAGGCGCGCGACTAACACAGTGATTTCTTCTGTTCCTAAGGCCACAGCAAGAGTGCAATGAAGAATGGACATTAGGTGTTTCTTCCTGGCACTGTGTCAAGTGCAGAATATTTTATGCAAATGAAATATCCTATTCCGAGAAATAATAGATCTGTAGTGATTTCATTCCCATGTTAGAGCAAGGTTTACATTGAAAAGATGGGTTGGACATAACTATGACTACTTGTTGAGCACAAAAGGATTATCAAGAAGAAATTAATTGTGTGGCATTAGCTAATAGGAAGCAACACACAGACAAAAGGGAGGTCACATAAAAAAATTCATTGATCATAATTGATTATTGTGATTTGCTTAACTGGACTTGGAAATTATGGGAGAAAATGAATGTCAGAGTGGGGAAGGTGGAAGTCAAGGATGAAGGATATACCATATCTTGCATATGTTACATTTTATCCTGGGTAATGTCTCAGGCCAACAAGAGAGTTCCTCCCTCATAACAGAAAGCACAACAAATCATTGCACAACAAATCATCACCACAAAGGTGGGTGAAGGTAAAATCAGTGCCAGGATATAGGATTCTGAATGAAAGATGGGGATTAGAACATCACAGTGAATCCCTTGGAAACTTAAGTGTCTTCATGCAGTGAGATGCAGTTCAGCCAGTCCTTGGATATCTCTGTGAGAAACTGGATACACTTACCCTTTCAGGTGTTTTAAAGTGCATTGTTTCAGATATTTCTTTTGAAGTGGAATCCTATGCTTTTTTGCACTCTTGGAGTTCAGTTGCTGGTTATTTACCACATTGCATGTGCAGGTGGGATGCAAGCACTGCTTTGACCTATTTTCATGAACGGCCTTTTCAATACAGTGCTTAGGCCAACTAGGGATGTTCAAAAGAAGAATGAAGATTTTGCAAAAATCCATCTGAGTATGCTCATTTATTCCTAAGCTTTGCTGCAGGTCAGATCATATGGGACTTTGTCCTAAAATTAGAGGAAACCATCACGCCACAGTTGCTTGGAAAGAAACATCCTTCTATGGGCTTTCCTCTTTGACTTTTCTGCAGCTTTGCTTAGTACTCTACTTGATATATCCATATCCCACGTGGCGTGCCCTACTTGAAGTATGATATGCACTGTGTCTTCATTGACACAACTAATCAACTCAGGAGTGTCAAGGGTCACCACATTATCAGGTGGTATAGGCAGTGACAACAAAATTTCTACTGTGGACCGTCATGGCAGCTCAGTGTGTTTTTAGCAGAGTAAATAGCACTGCAGAGAGACTTAGTGAAACTGGACTACAGACCTACTGCCAGTCAGTGATTCCTCTCAAAATCATGTATAAATTAGCATATAAGTATGCAGCAGACTACTATATTGTTGTTAAACAATATAGTAGTTAAACAACTATATTCAACTGTTTTGAATATAGTCCAAGACCTCCACTTCTTGTGTGAACAGCTCTATTCTTTTACTTGAAAGGAAACGGGATTTGGGAAGGTCATTTGCTTGTATTTTTCCTTATCCTCTGAACCCTGCTGTGAACTGTTCTTATGCTGTTTTCCTTAGCAAGGGAAAGAAGTTAGTTGAATTTGTCAAAGATGGCTTCTGTTTCCCTTCCCTCCCTCATTTCTGCTGTGGTTGATTCCAGTTTCTCTCCCAGTGCTGCCCAGTTTCTCTCCCATCCACTTCATGGCAGAAAATGATTCAGCTGCCTGACTGAACTGAATTCCCTCACTCTTCCTTGTTAGTTTAGCATACAGTCTTAGAAATCCAGTGGATAAATCAAATTTTGGATACAAATCAAAACATGTGATTAATACCTAGACATTTATGGCCATATAATGTTGCACCACAGTTAACAAGTAACATTTGGCTATGAGGTCTGTGCACCTGCTAAGCAGTAATGTGCTGCTAATGTTTTAATGAAGGATCCCAGGGAAAAAAAAAACAACCCAAAACCTCTCTAAGCCAGAGGTAAAGCTTGTGCTCCTGGAATGCACATATGTGGATAGGACTGACTGGGAATACAGCCATTTGTTTTCCCAAATTACAAATAATAATTAATAAATAAAATGTTTTCTTATGGTTGTAAGCAGGGAGTTGGGAGAATCACTTGGCAAACAAGCTGATATTTAAGCTATAATATTCTTTGTTGGGAATTCTTGCACATTACTCTAGAACATTGGTCCCAGGAGGAGCAGTACTGAGCAACTTGCATTTTGTGGACAGGTTTGCTTTCTATATTTGCTTTGGTTTTAAGTTTTTAATTTACTGTATCAAGACGCAATATCAGAAAGTCTTGTGGGCAGTATGTCACTCGTGAAACAAAGATTGGGAACTGTGGCTTTCTAGTGATGTACCAATTTTAGTGATATGATGACAGCTTTTTCAGACTGAAAAGGAGAAAAAACAGGCTATTTCTCTGGGAAACAACAGAAAAACATCTGCCATTTTGGTTTGGTTCAGTCTAGACTACATGGTCTTTAGCATTATGATGATAAATTCCAGGGGTGCTACCTAGCGCAGATGGTTTAACACTGCAATGGTAGTGGTTCTCAAAAAAAGTAGAGATCAGCCAATGTCTTCCTTCATTTTTGCAGAAAAAACTTCAGAAGTCATCTCTGCAAGAACTAGCTCAAGAATGTCTTCAGGAAAAACTTCTTTCAAATATTGGTAATGGTATCTCTGCTTCTTGGAGGCTTTCATCTGACCTGTGATGTGGCTGGTAACAGTGGTGAGTGGTAGGTGGTTGAGCAAAAGATCCCTAGAAGCTTGTGTGGTGATTACATCATACGGTACAATTTTTGTGGATGCAGGTGTTCTTTACCCATAAATGAATGTAGATGTTTGATATTAGGAGGGTGCTTTACTCATCACAATGACACAGAAAAGATTAGTGAAAGAGATGTAAAATTTGACTTCAGAGTAACTTACATATTTATGTTCTTATTCTTGCTGTGTTTTTCATAATGTTATACATCCCTGATCTGGCAATGACAAATAAAAGTTTTTAAAGTTTTTCCCAACCTGATGCCAGCTAAAATAAAAATAAATAATAAAAAAAACCCCCTTATAACATTTTTATATGATAATTGCTGAGATTGCTCAAAATTAATGTTTTCCCCCTTCACAGACTGTTTCTGGCTTTGATTAATCATCATTTTACAAAGGGAACTATCTTTTAATTGCTGATCCTTCAATTAATTTTTTTCACTTATAATCTTCCTTGAAAGCATGCTCACTCTTTTCTTTTCTGTTCCCATGGCTGAGAATAGTTCGTTGTGCATTCTCTGAAAGCTGTCCAGATTTGCTCTAAGTTAATCAGATGGTGTGCTGTGAGACTGCCTTTAGGCACTCAACTGTTGCTAGTCTGGAACAGGATTAGATTTCTTAACTCAGCTTCCTGAAAACCAAATTTTTCCCCTTCATTTTTTATTCAAGCGGTAGAAAAGGAATCCAAAAGACTTTTTTATGAAAAACCTCTTCAGATTAAAATAAATCCACTTTGATTGAGAAAGTATCTATTAGCTGCCTTTGCAAGTGAATGTGAGTCAAAGAACTTGGGCGTGCATCTGCACTGCAGAGTTAGTTGCAAGGTCTGACTCAAGTGTTGTTCCCGACTGTCTCTCAATCACCTACAAAATATCAAACTTGGGAGTGTTGCAGAGCTTCTAACTGAGCAAGATGCCTCAGTGTTGGCTATAAGCTGGGGCTCAGGTATTGTCTTCTTGTGGTGTTGTAGTCCACCCATGTTACAGGAAAGAATGAAGTCAAACCAGGAAATTATTGAAATTCTCTAAAATCTTCTCGCAGTTCTGCTGCATATCAGGGAGGACGCAAAGATCCTCCTGCAATTTGTTGGGGAAAGTCCTTGAAGCTTCAGTTCTGCAGCATGGAGAGCAGTGGAGATGCCAGATATCTCAGACGACTGGAGGGCATGAGGGGAATTGCCTGATTGGCCTGGTCTCCTAAAAAAACCCCTTAATTTCACCCAGTCTCTGATGCTGGGAAAAACAGAGCAGGAGTGAGATGTCCCAGTGCTCTGTTGACTCACAGTTGTGATTTCTCCTCTGTGAGACATTTGCACCCCTGCAATTTACATTCAAAATAACTGCATTGCTCAAAAATGTGCCTCAGAGCTATTCCAGTAGTTTTCCTCTTCAGCTGGGTTGCTAATTCCTGGCTGTAGGCAAGGACTGGAGACTTTTCATGCAGATCTAAACAACTGAATGGAATAAGAGACATTGGAGAATCTGGTCCTTTTTTTTTTTTTTTTTTTTTTTTTTTTTTTTT
>VWZN01017956.1:595605-605642 GCA_013396955.1 Regulus satrapa | reverse complement strand
TTTTTTTGAGAGGTGGAATAAAAGTCATCCAATTTTATATTGGGGGGATCATATTTATTCAATGACTCAACCATGGATTTTCTAAAAAGCAACAAATGGCAGTCCAAAGGCAGAAATAATATGTGTGAGAGAAAAAGAGATGCAAGGCTCTGTTGTACAAAAAAATTAATGGATAATAACTTGGGATTTTCTGGAGAGCACTAATTTAATTTTACTATGGCTAATGAGTTTTGTAGAATTTCTGCTTTAGGCAGACATTCCACATCATCCTCACTTAAAAGAAAAAAGAAAAAAGAAAAAAGATAAGAAAAAAACCCAACCCCCTCCACTTTATCCAGACAAAACAGTTCCCTAAACTAGGTAGTTCCATGCCTGTTCAATCCCTGAAGTACAAATTCTACTAAATTAGTAAACAAATTAAATACACAGGCACTGGAAGTACAATGCACTTTCTGCACTAATATTTCAACATATGTATTGTCTTCAGGTACTATATGTGATTTCAGGTGACTCATGGTGTCAATTCAGGACTTCAATTTCATAATGCTGATGCCCTACATGCAGCTCCTAATCAAGGAATATTTCCAATTCATCAATCCTATTAGAGTATTTCAGCAGACTGAAGGTCTTGATATTTCGTAGGTTCTGCTCCTAGGTTTTGGTGAAGTTTGGTTTCATTTTTACTTAACTGGGTAAATAAAGTTTCATCCGACATAATAAATAATTTTCTCCAGTTTTATGTGGGTGTAGGAGACAGCAAATATAGCTTGATCTACTGTCCTGATGAAAAATACGAGAACACCCATCTCATAGTGAAACTTGAGCTGGCAAATCTGGGGTAGGAGAGGTAGTACACTATACAGAAAAGATGAGTTTCATTCACTTCTGGTGCAACAGAAATGAGATTGTGGATAAGGATTGCTGAGAAGAAACACTGGCTAAGAAAATTTGAGATCTTTGAGAAAATGCGTGAGTGCACTTTCCTTCCCTTTCATATTTCCATTAGAGCATAATTTTCTGAAGAGGATAGAAACATTGGTAATGTTGGTGACAGCACTGACATCTTAGCAACTCCAGGTTATCTTTGAGTTAGGTGAGTCTTCCTGTGTTTTCACTATATATAATATAACTAATATAATATATACAATATAACTACTGTTTAGACACAAATACTGTGAACTGTCACATGGCATCTGATTATTTATCTGATAATTTATTTTTCTTCATGGACCGAAAAAGGTTAAACATCTTTGCTCTTAGATGATAACAAGCACTTAAGGCCTAACCGAGTATTCAAAAATTAAGTCCAATGGTAAAATGATAATTATCTTATGAATTTTTTATGCATTTACCTGGATATAGCAATTATTTCTTCTCTGCAGAATACTGATTTTCTCCTTCAAACATCTCTGTCGTGCATCTAGCTCAGTAGAACTGCCTTTCCCAGTGGGGAATCCACAGTTAGCATTGGTAATACTGGTAAGTAGAACCATCTGAAGCCACGACCAAACTGAGCAGTAATTTCAGAGTTACACTCACATGTTGCTCCTCAGTGCAGCAGCCTGCACAGGGCATCTTGGGAGGGAACTGAACAGGCCCATGGTGGATGCCAGTGAGATGGATGGGCATGATGCAGAGAGGATGACAGTAGAAATCTGTTTTTCCTCAGTTTTCACACACACTCTTCCCAACTGTTATTTTTCAAAAGAATTTTAAACTAGGGTGAATGCTTAACTCAGGGCCATAATCTCAAAGCAGATGGGTGTAATGTACGTTGTATTTGTAATGTATTAATAAGAGTTAGTTGAAGTGGCTTATAAACATTTTTGAGAGAGAAATTTTTACAGCTAGACTTTATTACTTATTCACTGGTATACAGTTACTTTTAAAGAATGTCTAGATTTCATTTGTGAACAAGTAAAGAGTGAAAAGAGAAAAATTTATTTGTGTCAAGGTTGTCATCTCCAAAGTAATTGTAAGCAGATGTAGAAAGTTTCACAGACTACCAGACAGGGAAATCAGTGATTTTCATACAAATAGGAATTTATCAATTTTACAGTGCTATGAGAAAGGCAAAAGAGGGTATCACTGAGCTTTTCATGAAACCCTGGGCTGTGTCTTCAGCCTACAGTAATTTAATTCTTGTAATCAAAATGACCATAGTCTGATTTTAGTGTCAGTAGAATCTAACCTACTTTTTAAGCTGTATGACTGCCATTGGTAAGTACAGTCTTTAGCTGCAAAACCCTCAAAGACTGCCTGAATAGTAGGCACCAGCCGTTTAATATTGTATCCGTGAAGTTGGAAGTGAGCACGCCAAATAGCTTTTAGTCCATCTGTGTAAGGAGTAACAGGGAAGTTGTAATGTGAGAACTGAAACCATTACAAGGAGGTTACAGAGTATTTTTCAGTGGAATGGTGTTTATATGGGAGAGAACTATAGCAGAGAGGATGCAGAGGAAAACAATGTGAACAAAAATGGAACAATATGGTCAATTGAAAAGCTGCATGCAAAGTGATTTTAAAAGATTTTTTTAAAAGGCAAATTATGATAAGGGACAAAAAAGGGTAGGATTTTTATCACAGATATTAGGACTGTGACAGAGCTTGTGTTTTAGGAGGTTGCAGAGCACAAGAGTGATGTCTTCCATGACTTTGAGTCTAGGAGAGATTCAAAGAGGATGCTCTCAGCATCCTGTCACATTTCTGCTGTACAAATTGTCAGGATAAGGATACTTTGAATACCTCTAAACAGTCCAGCTTGAGTATCCAAAAAAAATTAGCTGAGACAGAAGAAATCTCCACACCATTGTTTCTTCATGATGTATTACTATTCAATGACAAATGTTACTTTTTGTAATTACTACAAAATGTATGTTACTGACAAATGTCTGATGAGAAACAGAAGTTATAAGTACAGGAACAGACAATTTTTAATCAGAAATAGTCATGAATGGATATGTCTTCTGAAAGTAATCATAACCACCATTGAAGAGGCCAGATATCTATGCAATGTTGTCTTAATTTTACAAGACTCTGTACAAATTACTCCACTTACCAGTTAGGCTTTTGATTAAACATCAGAGCAATTGGTGTGTTCGACTCTGGGTTTTGCAATACCTAGCCAATACAAACTTTCTTTCATTTTTAAATTGCTGTCTCCTATTCTACAACTTGTAGCAATTCTATTCACCAATTTATGTTAACCCTTACTCCAGAAAATACACACTCCTTTAAATTCATTGGATTACCTCCTCATTGAGGAGAGCAGAAGAAGGCAGAGTAGCTTCTACAAAACAAGGAGGACATAGCAAGAGGGAGAAGAAGGTTAAATCAGTAAAAGAAATTGAGGAAGAGCATATTTTTAGGGAGACCCTTTAAAGTAAAGATAAGTGATGAAGAGCTCAAGGAACAGAAATGAAACACCTCTAGTGAGCAAGGCCAGTGAGAATGGAAGACATTAAGCACTGTGGGAAGAAAACTCACATCATTAGAATGAGGCATTTACTCTCTCCTTACCCGAACAACAGAAGCAAGACAATCTGCTGTTTGTGTTGTAAAAGTGTTTGCAGTGGGAAGTATGGTATATGCACACAGAAAGAACATCTGTGCGAGGAAGGCTCTTGCAAATATAAAGCTGCAATAATGGGGTAGAAACATCTGCACAGCTTATAGTAGGGCCACCAGTAGTGCTCTTAGGTGGGGGAGGGTGTGATACATGCCACATGAAGGAGAAGGTCAGAGGAAACCTAACCTCTCTAAGACAGAGGGAGTTTTTTGTATATATCTAAGCAAAGGTAAGTTGCCTATAGATATACTACTGTGGAAATGTTGTAAACCCTGAAAAATGCATAATTTGCCTTTCATTTAATCATTCAAAGGACAACAAGCCCCTGTTCTTAGATATGATGGATGTATACTCTTATATAGGATGTCTCAAGGATTTTACATAAAGCCCAAGCATAAAGGTTTTCCTCTGCCCACCTACAAGACCTGCAAGATTTTATGGCGGAGTTCTGATAGCAGGACACCAAGAAATTCAGAGAGCAAGTGGACCAAAATGAAGTGCTGACTGGCAGCTTGCTGGCAATGGTATTGGTGCAGTCCAATTGCAGGAATATGTGCCCAGGCATAGTTCCCTGGTATGGCTACTCAGCAACTGGTATCTGAAAGACTCATTCCTGTTTATTTGAGATATCACTTTACTACAGACATTGCAGGAAAATACAATTACATTATTTGGTGCCCTCTGCCTCAGTTCCTTTTTACTGCAAACACAGTTTCACATGCCTGAATAGAGAAACTTTTCTTGTGTACGGAATTTATAGTGAGAAAAAGGGAGGAAATCTACAGCTCATTCACAGAGCACAGCCTCCAAAGGATGGTGCTTGGCAGCATCATGGCTATATCTTACCAAGGCACTCTTACATGCTTCACACAAAGCAGATATCTCTCTGCTCCCTTACAACTCTCCTCCTTCAGACTGTGTCTTCAAAGGTGGTCCAGAAAGTTTTGCATAAATTTTGCAATTTTTATTCCCTCAGCACTGGACTGCAACAACTTGGAGCTCAGATATATGTAAGTGCATGGCTTAATCTCCAGACAATCACCCCTTTACCAGTGTCTAGGACTTGAAGTGCAAGTTTTGAAAATTTTAACTTGCATATAGATAAATGTGCAGATCTAAATACAGGAAATACCTGTGAACATTCTATCTTGAATAGCTACTTCTGCTCTTCTCGGCATTTCACTACCTTAAGTGAAGCTTTTTTCCATGAGCGATGTAAGGGATGAGAGAGTGCATCTGATGATTAGGCTGTGTTGAGCAGCCACTTTTATAGCAAAAGCCCATTGTCAAGTGTTTGTCAAGTTCAGCAGGTGATGTTTGAAGACTTTGGCTTGTGTTAAGCTTTAAAGATGATTTTTAAAACATGCAAACTGCTGTACATAATGCTGGATATCCTAACGTTTGCAGATAGACAAAATTTTCATATATTTTTTCTGTTCTTTAATGTTTTGCAAAGCTAGTTAACAAGTACTATTCTCAGAAATGTGAGCAGAGTTACTTAATTAGGTCCAAAAGATGAGTGTATTTTGTTTTACTAGAATTAGCAGGAGTAACAGATAAATGCTATTTGTAAAACAAGGCAAAGATTATTATGTGTAATATAACCAAGATGAGGAATTCAGGTGCCAAGACTAGGCTCCACTTTCTCACAAATCCCAGGGTAAGTCATGGAAAGCGTGATGCCTTCAGTACAGAAAATGAATTTGGGAGCTCTGTGGGAGCCCGTGTCTCTTCTGTCGCCATATATGGCACCAAGCCTGCCAACTTCACTATTTGATTGGTATGACTCCTCTTTCTTTCCTGAATTGGTAAAATCCTACTTCAAAAAATTGCTTTGGCACTTTCATCTTTTTGGTATATTCCTCTTTAAGCATCTGAGTAACTCCAGGTGGGTTGAAAGACAATATGTGTGTCTAAAAGCAGTGATGTACTTCAGTGTTTGGAAAAAATGCATGGGGAAAGTTCTTCAGCCTTCTAAGCTTAAACATGATGGCTGTTTTCTTGCTTCATTTTGATTTGAGGTTTTTTTGTTTGTTTGGTTTTTTTGTTTTTTTTTTTTTTTTTTTGTGGTAGACATCAGGTGGTTAAAATAAAGGTGTTATTTCCATTTTGGCATATTTCTCATTATTGCTTTTAAAAAAAAAAGTTCTTTTCCTTGTGAAACATATGCTTAGCTCCACTGGTTCTGGAGAGTGTGCAAATGATACCCATCTTGGGAGAAAAGAACTTGACCTTGAAATCAGATACCCTTTCCAGAACAACCATGTGCTTTCTGGCTCTGGAACACTGCATTGCATCATGCTTTGCAGAAGAATTGTTATAAAGGTGATGGTTAGCAGATCTAAAACACTTTGTGAAAAATGCCTTTTGTTGGGGAGGGGAGTTGTCTAATTTTTAACATTAGGATGACAACATATATGGTCAAAATCCAGATGGAAAAGAGAGTGAAACACTTTGTCATGTGGAAAATATATCTTTAACAGGGGCAGTGTATGACAGGAAGAGGTTTGGTCCCGGCGGTTCATGTTACCGTATGTTAGAAGAATACCAAGGTCCCACATCATTTTGGAGCAGAAATCACCCTAATTTTTCTCCTGAGAAGTGAGAAATGTTTTGGATTTTCTGCACTGCAGAAAAAAGAAAAATCTGAAAATCATACAACATGTCACTAGACAGGAAAACAATTTCCTTCCTATTTCTAAGGACTTACCATTTTTTACAGAAAATAATGCCAGTAGGATATTAGGATTTTCAAATAAGATGAAAAAGAGTAGTTTCATCACTGATTGTGTGGTGTAGGTAGAAGAGAACATCAAAGCTGAAAAATATCAGCCCTCAGGTCAGAAGGGGCTTTTTCCCTGATCTTCCTTTTCCTTCATTTTTACATGGCATTTATCTCCAGCCATATAAAAGGTTATTACTGGGCTTCTAGATACTGGCCATATACAAATGGACATATTAAGCAGTGTCAGGAGAGATAGGGAGGAGCAATGACTGTGGTATTTTTCTAGATGATTTTGGCTGCACTGCTGTCATGCTGTTTTGTGCAGGCAGAAGTGGAGGGATGGCATGCTGAAAGGAGCAGTACAGACAGACTGGACATAGCCAGGCCAATTAACACGAATCATCACAGATGCCATTAGCTTCTGGTAAAGAAACGTTAACCCCATAGATCTATTATTGCCTCCAGTGTCCTGCAGAGGGGGGTAAGGGTGAACATGTAGCTACTGGGGATCTCATGGCAAATATAAAGAGCTGCCAGTGGCCAAATAATGTGCTCCTAGGAAAAGGCATGGTCCATTATCCCTGCTGAAAACAGAGTGACAAATTACTGTAAAAGTACTGTACTGCAGCTGAAAGAAGACAATAATTTCATGAATTTTACAGGTACAGCCAACCATAACAGTATGTTCTAGTACTACCCTCTGCATGCTACAGTGCTTTACACTATAGTTCTTTTTACAGAGCTCACAATATAACCCTGTCCTTTCTTAGAAACATCCCTCAAGTCAGGATACTGAGAAAGTGCCTCTGCTTTACCCTGGTAGACAAATAACACCAGGTTTAAAAACTGTGCTGTAACTTGCATGCTTATTACCACGATCCATTTCTGATTTCATCTCTGTTGATCTTATTTTGGTGTGCATCTGGCAAATAAGAAAGATGCTACTAGTGATTTGTACTAGAATTGAGCCTCAAATATCTTCTGTGATGATTAATCTCTTCAAAATGTTTCCTGTGTCTCATCCATGGTCTGACCAACTCATGCTGCTTCTTGAGTACTGGTATGATATTCAGTACACTGGGTATGAACATATGTCTTACCCAAAATATAATTATAACCTTGAAAATGCAGTAATATCTGGAGTTGAATGCCAAATTTGGTAGTGCACAGATGCACTGGAAAAGGGAAGTAAAAAGAAGGGAGGTACCTGGAAAACTTTATGAAACAACATAGGCAGGAGGTGTAGTGCTTGATGTGCTTCAGTTTTGGATGTGGAAAACATTGGATGCACAACGTTGGTCAAAAGAGAGAAAAGACAGCAGGCAAAAGCCAGTTCAATCAAAAACCTTGGTGTTGCTTTTACTTAAATAGAGTGTATTCTGCTTCATCACAGATCACTGCTAAAAAGTCCTGTGTTAGTGAGAAGAAATTTAGCAATAAGAGCCAGTTTGCAATCAGTGGCTTCTTTTTGGAAAAAATCTAATTTGCTGAAGGATGAAGATCTTTTCTGTAGGGAACCTAGGTAGGAAGGGAAAATTTTTCTCTGAACTTACCTTAGGTGATTATTTTGAAACAAACTAGTTTTGTTAGTGCTTATTCTGTGATTTTTAGATAGAAAACCTTAAGAACTGTGCAGTTGGTTTATAAATATTTTGAAAAGTGAAAGATTAAATGATTGATTCATGTCAAAAATATCCACATAGCAGTGTAAACACAGTCTGTGCTTCTTCTGTATAGTATCTTCTGAACTTGGGATCTTAGTATTTCACAATTCTGATTCTGATTTCTGTCTTCCCCAAAGGCTTTATTATAAGGTTTAAAAGGAAAAATATAAATTAAACAAAAATATACACAAGCAAATCAGATGTGTCCATTGACCTGTGTTAAACAGATAAGTGTTATCACTCCCTTTTTTGCAAAGCAAACCTTTGAACAAAGGCAATGCAGAAGACATTGGTAGCACAGTAGAGAGCACAAACTGTTTTCTTCCAGTCTAACCAATTTTTTACCCAAATTCAATGAATTGCTTGTTGTTAGCGGTGGTTCTGAGGCCATAGAAATGGGTCTGTGTTAGAGCTGGGTTTGATCATGCTAATACAGTAGCTATTAAATTTTGTCTCTCTGCTCCAGTCTGTCCTATGGCTGGGATAATTCTAAACTTTGTGGTTTGTTTGCTGTTGCATTTTTGATGACAGCAGTTTTTATAATTCTTTGATTTATCATCATCAGAGGAGAAAGCAGGCTATAACGTTAACTGCTGGTATCAACACAGAGAGATAGGACAGGACTATAATTGCTGGAATTGTCATTCAGATGTGTGTGACTTGATCCAATAAACGTAGGTTTCTGGCACCTTTGTGAGTGATGCTTTTAAAACAGACTGCAGCTTGAGCTTGTCTTGCAAGGATTCCCGGCATCAGGAAGAGCTACTGCTTTCAGGTACTCCTCCTTCTCTCTTCCCTAAAGGGAAAGTCTGTATCGCTCTCTCATATGATCAGGTAGATTTATTACCACAAAATAGGAGAAAAAGAAGGGACTACCGCTAAGAACACTTTTCTTCTGCCACATCTGTAATGGCTACTAATATATCCGACAGATAGGACATAAAAAACTCAAGAAATGTATGTAGAAAACCAAAGTAGGCATCCATGTTACTCCTTTACCTTTACTGCACCAACAAAATTTCAAGCATCAGATAAAGGGCCGAAAAATGCAGACTAAATGCAGGGCTAAAATGCAAACATTCACAAGGTTGGCTAAAGAACAATACTCTTTCTGTCCTGAGAGATGGAGTAATCCAGTAAAATCTTACCACTGGTTCAAAGCATGAAACAAGTCAAAGATGTAAAAAGACTCTCAGTGGATTAAACCAAATCCACAATGGCAGCCGAGCATACCAGCTATAAATGTTCTCACTGAGCCTGCGGACATGGATGCTCTCCGAGTCTCAAGTGATAAAGCACTTATACATTTGGCTTTGGGCCAAAAGATTTGGAGATCTGAGGCAAAACTGATCACTTTAGGAGAGAGTCTGCTATGGGTAATTAAAGGCAGATTATTGGATTAAGATTTGATGCAAATTTGAAGTCCTTCCTTTTCTTTCCAGATTTATTTTATTTTTCTTGTCTTCTTTGTCTCTGGGTAACTATAATTGAATGCGTCTTTAAACTGTAAATTGTAATTTTGCTGTCAGCAGTGGAGCTTTAATTTCAGATGTTTATTAGAAAATTTCTCTGTGAGTCTCTGAGTTTTGTTAGCTGGAGGGACTTGAATCAATTGTATAGCCTCCCCCACAAAGTCATGGACAGTTTATCACGTTTTGGTGCTTTGAATGTTTTATTTGCTAGTCTGAGAAGAAGAGATAATCTCTGTCCCAACTCATATTCCCCTCTTCTTCACTGTAGTCATGTTCTTCTGCACATATTTGTTTTTAGACAAAAGGATAGAGTCCCATCAAGGTTCCCAGCCTGGGAATGTGGCTCTGGTCCACATTTATGGCCATGGAGAATCTGCTGTGATATTCTCTTCAGAACTGCAGCTAGAAGGGGAGGTTTCCTCTTATGTAGATGAACAAACACATTTCTAGTCAGCAGGGCTGTTCTCATGAGTTGCTACTGAAAAATATGACAAGGGTAAATGAATGTAGAAAAATGGAGGGGAAACTGTTGCAGGGAGAAGTCAGTTTAATTTACGAGCCCCCATTGCTTCTACAAAGGAAATATATACCCTCTTGCAAAAACAAAA
>VWZN01017956.1:575715-586903 GCA_013396955.1 Regulus satrapa | reverse complement strand
CACCTGACTCTTAATGCAATATAACATATCTTCTCTTCCCTCTCTATCCCTCCACTGTCATCCCTATACTAGCTTTTCTATTTTGAGCACTGTATTAATTGGAAGATTCATTTCATCAGCACAAGTTTCAGTAGCTTCTAAAATTTTGTTGTTGCCCATTAATGTTTTCTTCACTTTTGGAGTGCCACACATCAAGGCTGGAATGTTATTGGTGCACAGAAGCAGAGAGAGAGAGATGTTTCAAATTTAGTCTTTCTTCTTCTCTAGTACAGAGAATACGAAATACTGTTTTGCAGAAATTGAATAACTGTAGGAATGTCTGCCTCAGAGGAGCCATGTATTATGCACCCATCTTCTGGTTTCAGGTTTTTATTTTTTTCTTAGGGGTAAAAAAATCTTGTTGAAGTGAAATCTGCCTTCTGGAGTGAGGGTATATCAATAAAATAACATACAGTTCGGAACTGGGAATATTTACAAAACCTGTTAAAGGTTTTCTGTTCCCCAGCTGTTTCTCAGAAGGCTTACCATCAAGATGATTCATACAAAAAAAACTTAAGTAATTTTTATTAATACATTCCCCAAACATTTTCATATACATTGAGACAGACTATTTAAAGTTGTGTTAGCTGTCATGGATAGCCTAGGCAACCTGTCATCAGATGGACAGCTCTTCACTGATTCCGTTCTTTTGACAAGAGTCTCTGGTTTTACATGCAAATTTGTCATCTTAAATTTATCCAGTATATAACCATTCTCATCCCACAGCCACGCTGCTAATCATGTACAGTATCAGTGTACTGCTTAATTCCCACTCGGACGCTATCAGTGAGCCTTGAAGGAGAAGCAGCAACTTTTCACTTTGAAAAGTTGCACTTGTGGTGTCTCTGCAGCCTGATACTAACTCTTTTGAAATATTCTTGGAGACAGCCTCCCCACTGAATCAGCCTAAGCTAGTTCAGAATGCTGCCATGTGTGATAGGATAGCTTTTTGGGAATGGTATTGCAGATGCACAAATGATCAACACAGCACTCTTTGAAAACTTCAGAGAAGGTGGCTCACCTTAAGACAACCAACTGCAAATTTCCAGAGTGACGTGCCAAGGGAAGGCCAGTAGGGTATAAAGTGCAGCTGGAATCATCATGGAAAGATGCAATTTCTGGCAGCACAATAAAAATGTACAGCCATATTTGCCAGAGCATTTTCTAGCTGAGTGGCAGCGTTCAGTGAAACAATTGAAGAGCCTCCCAACAATCTGAACAGTGGCAGAACAAGGCCATCTTGAAGTAAGCCTATCTATTGTCATGAGGTTTTTGGCAGAATAAGTTTTCTTTACCATAAGCTTATGACTGAACCTACAAAACAGTAAATAACTGAGCAACCTGGTCTAGTGGAAGGTGTCCCCACCCATGGCAGGAGGACTGGAATGAGGTGTTTTTTAAGGTTCCTTTAAACCCAAACCATTCTACAATTCTATATATGTAGCTATGATTCAAGCTTCTCAGATGGATACCAATCAGATCATGGAATATTGCCACTTCATACATATTGCTGTCTTCATACAATATGAAGGATGCATTCTGCATGGATGAGTTTAGAAAAGATCATAGAGGAGTTCACAGAAGAAAATCATATTAAATTTTTAAAACCTGTTACAGCAATACACATATAGCAGTATTCAGAACACCTCAGATGCTTTGGTTTACTTTTCAATAAAGCACTACAGTGTTTGACCTGGGAAGCAGGCTTTGAGAAGCCCACCTTCCCTTTTGACACACTGAGCCAAACAATCTGGGGTAAAATCTGAGCTGCTGTCAAAGATGTTACTGCTGAAGTCAGTGGAAGCACACCAATTTACATTAGCAGAAGTTCTGGCTCTGTGCCTTCTTTTGTCTTCCATCCCAATTCCAGGGTTATAACAGACCACTCCTGAGTCAACTGGAAGGATTAGGCTGATGATTTGGTATTTCAGGGATTAAAATGCAGCCTATGATGGAGCATATGGTCTTCTTCTGCCCTTTAATATTCCTATATCATGCATCTAATGCAATCTGCTGCCACAGAAATAGGAAGCCTTATAGCCTACTAGAAATAGAATAAATAAGAGATATGTAAATAATAGCAACCTGTATAAATTATGAAAAGAGCACACAATAAGTTTATTACCCCACAAAACCAAATTGATTAAGGTGGGTGAGCATTTCTGAGCTTTTAAAAAACAAATTATCAAAGCTACAAATTATATAGGTCTTTAACAGTACAAATAAAGAAAATTAATAACCAGCCCAGCCAGTATTAAAGATTGTGTGGCTAGAGAATTCATCATTCGATTGACCTGAACTTTGGACTGGTTACATAGCCCAGCTGTAATTAAAACATACACACAGTTTACCTGCCTCAAAACTGCATCAGGTTACACTGGGTTAAACTAAATGCCACAAGCTTGGATGAATCCAGAAGGGCTTTTGCTTCCTGCACTAAAATATGAGATCACTGCCCTTTATGTTTCAAATTGTATCACAACAAACATTCTGTGTAAGAGGATACAGCAGTTTATATTGCAAATGCACCACAGTTTCTGCCAGCACAGAACTGGCCTTTTTTTNNTTCCGCCTACCAAGAACTGGCCTTTTTTTTTTTTTTTCCACCCTTTTTTTCAAGAATTCTAAGGCACTGCCTTAATCCTTCATTAAACAAAATTATCTCTAGTCTCATTAAGACTCTGGAGTTCATAGTAACTGGCACCAAGCAGCAAAGAGGCAAAGGAAAAAGACTGGGTATCAGCACTGATAACAGGCAACATGCATGATTCTTTGGTGCTGAAATACCCTTCTGCCATGGCTGGCTGTAAGTGAATTGGCTGGACAGATTTTCCAGATCCCCTGAACGTTCCTAAATTACTGTACTCACCCAATTACAGTCCTCAGGGGTCACATTTCATTTTCTGAAAACTGGTAACAGGCCACCACAGCTGATGAAATGATGTGGGTATCCAGGCAACTATTGTGCTGTTTGATTAATATAGCAAACACTTGTGTGGCATGATCTCACATAGTTCCAAATGTTCCACATGATCTGCCTCGAACTGGAGATCATAAAAGTTTGCCTCATACTTACATTCCCAGTCTTGCATGGATCAGATTTTCCAGATGAAAATATTTATTAGCACTTCTCATTACGCGTCTCTTTTGTATGATTTAACCCCTGACTTTATGCAAGAAGGTGCCTAGAAACAGGTTGATTTCTGCTTTTTCTTCTCTTTTAGTTTTTTTCTTCAGTAAAGTTTATTCCCTTCACTCTAAACCAGTTAGCTGTAGTAAAGTTCCAAGTATATTCCCTTCACTCTAAACCAGTTAGCTGTAGTAAAGTTCCAAGTATTACCGTGGATAGATCTGCCAGGGAGTTTTAGTTCCTAATGTAAGGCCACTCCAGTGGACATTTTGAACAGCTGTAACCTGGATATATGTCCAAGAGTACAAAAAGGATAGCTCCTTGTTTCCAGAGGAATAACAGAGAGATCTCCTAGTTCTCTCACTTTATTGGAGAGGATCTGAGTGCTCTTTCTGCTCCAGATGCCCTGAAAGTATATTTTTTTAAAAAGCAGATTCAGCAAGTGGCACTAGGACTATATACAAATATCCAAGCCAGATTCTGTTTTGAATCACACCCCTTTTTGCAGGCAGCAGATATACTTGGCTTTGCAAATGCTGGAAAGAAAGAGGAGACAGAAAAAAAGAGCCTGTAGCTGACATGTTCCCCAAGAAAACCCTGCAGCTGCAAGTCCACAACCCAGACAGCACCAGCTGCCTATCCCATCAAACAATTTCCATGGGGTACTCAAGGGTTAACAGAGCCTATACTGGAGTGCTTGCTTTCTTCTGTTTGAAATCAAACATCTGATCTTTATCTGACGTGACAAGTTTAATGTCTTCCTTCTCTGACAAATTTTTACCCGAAGAGGAATGCAAACATATATATTGGTGTGGTTTTATAAATGCTCATCTCGGCAAGCCAATATTGGAAGATTCGTTCCCTAATAAACAGCAAAGCCATGAGCTTATGCCTCTTGCTTTAAAAGAAGTTATATCCCTTAACATTATTTAAAATATTTTACTTTAGATCTGTTAGGGGTCAGGTACTTTGACAGAGCTTTAGGCAAGGTGAAGTATCACTGTTCAGCTATGCCGACTTCTCTCATTTTTTAAAATTTTTTTTTCCCTTTTTCTTTCTCTTTCTACTGCTTCTTATTTAAATTAATTTAATATTTGCAAAGAACCCTATTTCCAGCCTGGTCAAGGAAAAGCCTTTCTCTTGCACATGGTAGGGCATATTTGGTCAGCAGAAATTTGCTTTAGAAAAGGTCTCTCTCTGTGTCTTCTTATACTCCCTTCCTGAGAAATCCAAGAAGGGACAAAGGAAAAAATTAGTGGACTTGATGTGGACAAATGCCTGCTCTGGACACAGGATTGGTGAAATACAGTCTGTTTTAAATAGGTCAATGAAGATTTACGAAGCTGTGGTAAGTTGCAGATATTTTTCCCCCTCTCTATATATAGTCTTTATATACCTGAGCACAGCAAAAACTGTCTAATTCAAAATGCTTTTCCATCTCCTTTAACTTATTGGGGAAAAGACTAGGTTCTGCTTTGACTGAAACATCTGTTACAGATCTGGAACATAAAATAGTTCACTAACAAAATCTGTAACAGTTCAGTATTTCTGGTTGGATAAAAAAACATCCTTACTTAAGAAGCCTCTCAGTAACTCCCTGTCTGGATGGTACGATAATACTGAAAATACCTGCCGGAAACATTGAAAAACCATTGTGTTTTATAATGAAGTTTTCATTTTGGCTTAGTCATAAAAATGCTGTAAGAGAGCTTTTTGTCTGTTTGTGGCTGTTTGGAAACACAGAGTGTTTGGTTAAATCACAGATTATATGAAGATTAAAGGTTCTAAATTGTGGGGTGGGAGTGTAGAGAAAAATTGCAACTTCATCATTCAACTGATGCTTCCAGTCAATCCGGTAAAAATTATTTTCAGTGAAGTCAAGCAGAGTTTTGATCAACTAATTCTCTGTCTATAGCAAAACAAGGTCAGGTTTGTTCAGGTTATGTTTTGAAACACTCCTCACCCATGGAGTTTCAAGTGTACTTCTTAATCCATTTTCTCACTTTGTTTCCAGTACCCACTGATGACAAAGCTTTTCACCAACTTAACATCCATGACATGCAAGCAACCCACTATGGCATTTGGGAAGTCATCACCTATTTTCCAGACCTTTTGCCTCTAGCTCTAGACCTCCAAGGACCGAACAGAAAATGCAAACTGTGGTATCTGAACACAGGACTTTAGATTATTTTTCAGTATCATATTGCTTTCCTGATGGTGAAAAAATGGGATCCTTTCAAGGACAGACTCAATGTTGCATCAAACATCGACTAACCAATGATGCCGTGGGGTGCCATGGTGCTGTAGGATGATGACTGTCCAAGAAATCCTTGCATCCACCCTCATGGGGAACCCATATCCACACAGACTCCCTAGAGTCACTTGCAGCCACCCTAAATAGGAAATTCAATTATACACTTGATTGTGAGTTTGGCCCTATGCAAAAACTGATGTGCAAACAGAAGTGAGCTGGTGGACAGGTCATGCAAAATGGGAGCCATCCATGTCCTATCCCCAGCTGTTGCAGTGGTAGAAAGCCCTTGTGTCAGGTGGTAGCTGCTCCACAGTGTGGCAAATCGCAGTGCTGGCACCAAAGCTGCTGTTGTCGCTTCCAGTTCCAAACTACTCTCGCCTTTGTGATTCATTACTGGGAGTGAGTGTTTTCTGCATGTCAGGTTTTGGTTTCACAGGAAGTGTGATCTCAACTGGATTCCCGCCAAGGACATACTTGCCACAGAGCTTCTATCAGATTTCAGTTTTTGGTAGCATTGCAAGTAGATGGACATAAATGGATGGGAATGTGCTCTCCTATAGCTATCCAAGAGCACCTAAATAAGCTCTGTTTTCATACTGTATGTTGAGGCTCTCCTGCTGGATCTCAGCAGAAGACCTAGAACAGGAAACCCTGATGGGTCACAGGTTTGTTTGTGCCGTGATGAGGTTCTGGCCCCATAGATCTTCGCTCATTCTTTATGGTTCCTGTTTGGTTTTGCCTGTGCAGCCCCTGGCTGTGCCCTTTCCCCACTTACTGCTCCTTCCAGGCTGAAATTCCAGTCAATTCTTCCCTTCTTTAATCTGCCAGCGCTCACTGATGTAGAGCCAACCAGGAGCATAAGCATAGCTATCATAACAATAAGGTGATGCCACAATATCTGCTCGTACAATGTTTCTCCTTTATTTTACTTTTCTGTAAAGAAGATGTCAAATGACGAAGAAAAAAAAAAACGTGAAAAATATCCAGTCTTTCTTGGTGCAGTTGGGAACCTTCCCAGACACCCCGCATGGCTCCCACCACCTATTATGTGGGGAAAAATATTCACCCACCTGCTATGCTGCTATTCTGCTGAAAATACCCAGGACCCAAAAGATGGACCTATGGGTACCCTGGGTGGGGAGTGAGGCAAAGCACAACCTGTCCCAGTGGTGAGGCTGGCTGGGGTGCCAGCCAGTGGTTCCGAAGCCACCACCCCGCTCCTCAGCTGCGGGCTTTTCCAACATGATCTATAGAGCGATGCTGACAGTAGATTTTCTGGCAGCAATAAAGGTGGCCCGATTCAGAGAATAATTACTGTATGCAAATGAGTGTGATTTTCCTCTGCCCTTTTATGGATGACTCTGCTCTGCCATTCATCAGGGCCACAAATTTCACTTGGTAGGAGACGGATTTAAAGAGACAGCCGCCTCTAGAGCTTTGTCTCGGACTTACTAAATCCATGCTTAAGTGTCTTCATAAATAGACGTGCATATGTTATAAAGGGGATGGCAGATTCCAGCCTCTTTATCTATGTATTATTGCTTAGAAAACTGTTGAGAAAACATCCGACTCTATGGCCATACAGTATGTGAAATCTTTCACTGCTTTGAATAACAGTCTCTTCTCATATCAGGGTTATATGTGGTTTAGTATGGCCTCTAGTGTGTTTTTTCTCGCTCACTGTGTCCTTTATGATGTTTATATGGTATGTGCCTCAGTGTGCGGTGGAGGAGAGAGAGTGCTATATTTTTTTCTGATGACGATTAGTTAATGGCTATCACGTCCACTGTAGTAATGGTAGAGGCTGCACTCACAGCAAGAAGCCTCGGCATGTTTGTGCTGTTGAGGTTCAGTCCATCTGATGGCAGGGAGGAAACGTCCTATAGTCATATACTCCTATAATAGATCTTGATCTGATAATGCCATTAATATATCTTGATAAAGGGGGGAAAATCCACATCAAAAAAAAGAACCAAATCAAGATTTTTGTTTCTGAGCAGGGTGTGAGCCTGGTGAGTTAGCAGGAAAAGAAAACTGTGATGAAGTCAATCTGGTTTTATTCCCTGATGCCGGACACAGGAGCATGGTGGTGTATTCACAGGAAATCTGTAGTACTTAATGTGTCACTGCTAAATATCAGTTTATGCACTTGCTCCCAGTGTGTGCTGTGCACCCTCCTCCTCAGCACACAGAGAAGGGAGGGAGGGAGCTATAAATGAAACAGGCCCGTCTGTCACTGGGCTGTCTTGTTACTCATGCGGCAGCAAGACACCGGTGTCAGTACATCCAAAACACTTTTCTCCCAGTGCCACTCAAAGAACAGGAGAGAAGCTGTGGTGTTTCAGTGTTTGTCGTCAGTGTGCACCACTAGAGGCCATCACACACTTCCCTAAATAAATATCAATTAATGCACTTGGTTTTGCAGAATTCCAGGAGATGGGTCCTGGGCTCCTTAATCTACTCTTGCAGCATTATTATTTCAGTTCAGGGTTCAGGTTATTTGGCTAACAGATCTGTGCAAAATATACTTCAAGAGAAAAGTTGTTTTAAGCAAGCCTTTGGTCCATATGCAGAATGCATTGGACATTTCTTTTCCTTTGAGTACGACAAGTGGGTATCAAATGAAAGTGAAAAAAAAGCAGGCCATTTTTCATCGGGATTTAAAGAAATGTGAACAACATTTGAAGCTAAATGGGGAAAGTTTACCTGCTTCTAAAGTTTGTGCCTTGTGCACTTCCATTTTGGCACATTTCCTGTCTTGCAGAGGCAGTCTTGGACTGGTTTACTACACCCAAATCACTCCACTCCTTGTGAAAAATTGTAACTGTTTGCAGCAGACTGGGCAGCTAAGGAGTTATTTTGCTTGATCAAACATTTTCTGACATTTGGAGGCACAGGTGATTTTCTGATAAACCAAACTTGAATAGTCCTGGACATTCTAAATTTTCAGTGGAAATCCAGGAAAATTCCTGACTGAGATTTAAAGCTAGTAAAAAGCCAACAAAAATCCTGAAAGCATTTTATTCTAAAACTCATAGCAAAAGATGAGAAGTGCAAAATCTTACTAATCAAAAGCAGTGTTTCTTCAGGGATACTACCAGTCCTTCCACATGGGCCTGTGATTAAGCTGAACTCCACACTGGAGAGCCTAATGCCCACACTCACACATGGAGAAGAGTAGGGCAGAGGCAAATGTTTGGAGAGCAGAGTTAATTATTGGCATCAAAAAGAATCAGCTTTCCTATATTATTAAGAGGTATTTATCCTATGTCTGTTCGGCTGCTGTTTTAATATAGGTTGACCTCTGACAGAGATTATAATAATTTGACATTCTTGTACTGCATTAATAGCCAGAGTGACTCATTTGGGAGGTGGATTCTGACTTACAACTTCAGAGTCGATCTGCTTTGGTCCCATTATTATTTCTGTGTTCGGATGAGGTTTAAAGCTTCAACCCCAGTGGGTTTTCATTAAGCTTTGGTGTGTAGTAGGAGATTAAACCAATTATGATACTGTTCCCCTGATTCCCTGTTTCTCAGCCACCACTGACACTGACTGGACATTCTTCTTCACTGCTGGGGAGCATTTTTCATGGACGCCAGCCTGCTTTAAGTGCCATCAGGCACTGGAGTCCTTTTGGGCTTTTTTTCTTCAGTTCTGGACAGGGCACTGAGATTTAGGGTGGACATCCCATGAAGGGCAAACTTGATGTAATGAAACAACATGCTGTTCAAGGCACCCTGGGCCCTGATGGCAGAAGCTAGTGGGATGCCCTGTTGGACCTGGCTGAATTCCTACCAGCCACAAGGTGCTGCTGCTGCTGCTGATCACTCTGTTTAAAAAGTGTTTTACCATTGCTCGGTTTACACATGTTTTACTAATGCTGGACAAACTAACTCCAGGAGGACACTGGGGAATTTCCAGTACTCTGAGAGAAAACTGGATCTAGCCAGTGTGGGGTTAGGGAATGGAGCAAGCAACTCCGAAGAGAAAGTTTAAATAAAAATATTTCTTTTCCTTTAGACCCACAAAACATTTAAGACAGAGGCCTTTTTGGAGTGAATAAGCCTGTGCTGCTGGTGGCTTGTGTGAGTGGGAGTAAGGCATGAATTTCCAAACTGCTTTTCTCTGCTGCAAAATCTACAGATCACAGATAGAGCAAAGGGAAGGGATGGGGGAGGAAAGGTCATTAAAGGGGGAATATTCACAATATTTTCCATTGAAACTGTGCTTTCACATGGCTGTATTCCTTCCCACCTGGAACTTTCTTTCTGTCCAGCCTCTCCTTTTTCTCATCCACTGTGCGTACAATTGAGAGACAGCCTCTGCACCCTGGGTACTGTACCCCATGTGGTTTGAATTTGTACACAAGGCAAGGTCTGGACTTACTGCTGCACATTTATAGTACTCCACACCGTAAGCTAGGCTCTGGTGAGGCAATCAAAAGGAAGGTTTTCTGCTCCAAGGATTTTGCCATCTTAGAGAGCTGTAAAACTTTGGACAGAAGGTAGAGGGGGAGCAATGTAAAGTTAACATGCAGTCAGTTGTACTTGACAGGAGCAATTTAAAGTATAGATGGGATAAGGTCCTGCAGATGATCTCTGGGAGGTCTTTTTGGACATCCAGATTTTTGGACATCCACATAGGTTTGTCACACACCTGTGTGACATAGGTGAAGTCACATAGGCAGATGCAGACAACCTGGCAAGCAGATAAACTGGAGTTTGGCAAGGGAGTCCAGCTAACTGAGAAAACCCCATAGGGTTTTTTCCTTACTCTTGAATAAAGTAACTATTTAAATAAAACATTTAAATGCAGAAAATATCCATATTTAATATGGCATTTTTTGTGTGTTCAGAGGTTTCTATGAAATTTGAATCAATATGTTTTTCAGCTAAATTTTCACCAGCTGAAGTCCACTTGTGACACATTCTTCTTCTGCTGAACATTTTCCTCCTCTTCTCACAAATCCCTTGTTCTCCCTCATGTTCATGGACAAATGCCTTGCCAGGAGAGGAGTGGCTACACTACATCAAGACAGAGACTTTTGTGTCCTTTGCCTATAATGCATTAAAATGGACAAAAGATTTCTGAAACACACACTGGGACACACCACAGGAGGATAGTTAAAAGAAAATAGAGCATCTTTTCAGTCAAAACATCCTGCAGTATCTCCACATAATGCTTCATGGCATATGACAGGAAGAAGATGACATCTCTCATCACTAGTCAATAATAAAAACCATGTCAAGTATGAATTGCCTTTGAAAAAAATACTGTACATGATTTCCATGGTCAGACATTCTGGAAAACCTCCAGAAAGGGGGAAGAAGGAGGGGAAAAAGAAAAGGGGGGAAAAAAGTTATTGATTTCCTCATTGGGAATGTTATATAACCTTCATATTTTATTAAAAAACTTTACTCTCACTTTGTGAAATGTCCTTTAACACATTATGTCATTTTGTAATACAATAGTTCTCCAATTCCTTCCAGCCCCATCTCCCCGATGTGTTCTCTCAACTGTAGTTATTTTCTTTCCTTTAAAAAAAATATTTCTGATAAAATGTTTGCAATTGTTAAACAAAGGGGTGTGCTTTAGTGTAGCATAAGTTCATGCAGGCAGGCATCAGGTAACACTCAGAACATGCTGACATATTTCAAGCAAAACATGGGAAATTCAGTTCAAAAACCTTATTTTTTGTCTTGAAATAGAGACTCATAGTCTTTGTTTTAAGAACACAAAAGTGTTTTTTTTCTTTTTTTTTT